>JAWZYT010005504.1:30000-40514 GCA_034508575.1 Petrolisthes manimaculis
ACACACACACACACACACACACACGCACACACACACACACACACACAATCAAGCGAAAGCCTCTCCCCACCCCAAACGCACGAACACAGTACCACCGCTAAATAATTAAATAGTGGCTCTGGACGTGTGTGTTAACTCTGTGTGTGTGTGTGTGTGTGTGTGTGAGGGGATAACGTTGTCGCTTTTATTCCTGTTTTTCACTTGAAAGTGTTTTGATGAGAGAGAGAGAGAGAGAGAGAGAGAGAGAGAGAGAGAGATGAGAGAGAGAGAGAGAGAGAGAGAGAGAGAGAGAGAGAGAGAGAGAGAGAGAGAGAGAGAGAGAGAGAGAGAGAGAATATATTAATAACAACTACTATCACTACTATCAACTTTACTATAATTATTACTGTACTATAATAACAACTATAACTAATACTATTACTACACCTCGTTTGGGATTATAGTACTAAACAGTAGATAATAAAACAGACAGACTATTACTACCTTTAATGAACCCTATACAAATACTATTAGCCAAAAGATACGTATAATTTTCACCACCACAAATAACAACAGTACACATATTTATACTTATTTCGGATTCATCTATATAAACAATTTTCTGCATCAGTTTCCGCTGAATAAAAACAGATTCCCCTATGTAAATTAGGCTTTGTGTTACAGATTTGCTGTATAAATCAATTGTAACTGTGGAAATCAATTTTTGCAACACCAATTAGTTTTCCCGTTTAGCTCTCTATAAATCAGTTTCGTTAAATGAATTAGTTCCCGACACAATAAAAAGTGGGTTCCGCTTTATTTGTTTTGCATTGATTTATATATATATATATATATATATATATATATATATATATATAAATATATATGTGAAGGATGCAGTAGTCTCCAACTTATCTACATATCTATATTGTGTAGTGTGCTTGGAGACAACAGGGACAACCCACTGATTTATTAAATATATTTGTTTGTTGTTTGAACAGAGCACTCAGTAAACCAACCACTACCACACATACACACACACACACACTCTCTCTCTCTCCTGTGAAAAATATAGTTGTCCGTCACACACACACTCTCTCTCTCTCTCTCTCTCTCTCTCTCTCTCTCTCTCTCTCTCTCTCTCTCTCTCTCTCTTGTGAAAAGTATAGCTGTCCGTCAGATCATCCTAGCTTATGAAACACATCCTGGCTCTGTTGTGTGTGTGTGTGTGTGTGTATGTGTATGTGTGTGTGTATGTGTGTATGTCCTGAGGTGAAGGACGTGACTGGCGGGGAAGTTTTTGGATAATGGGGTGGAGGGGGGGACTTGTGTATATACGTTGTGATGGAGGAGGGAGAGAGGAAATGAGAATAAGCTGAGAGTGAGAGAGGGAATAGGGAGAGAATGAAAGGGGAGGGAGGGAGGAGTGGAAAGGGTGATAAGGCTTCAGAAGGAGGGATGAAGTGTTAGGATTGTTAATTAAGAAAGGAGAAAGGGTGATAGAGAAGGATAGATAGGGGAGTGTAAACGATAAAAAAAAGGTAGAAATAGATAGTAAAGAGAGGGGATAAAAAAAAGGTAGAAATAGATAGTAAAGAGAGGGGGATAGTAAAGGGTGAATAAACACAGTAGATGGAAGGGAAAGAATAAAGAAGTAAACACACACACAGACAGACAGAGACAGACAGACAAAGGAGCAGCATTATATTGAACTTAATTAAGTGGGGAAATTTGTGTTGGTAAATCTGGAGTAATTGAATCCTCCAAAATATCCATGCAATATAACAAACATCATTATTGTCGTTCATCTGGTCTGTTTCCTGGCATACTTTGGAGGAATCAAGGCACAACAGTGAAGTTAGTACCCTCTTAAAGGTCATCCACTCTGACTCCTCCAACACACACACACACACACACACACACACACACACTCTTGCACTTGATTCTTCCTTCCTTTCCTTCACATACAGCCGACGACAAAAACACTTTCGCCTTTCAGTCATGTTGGTGATGTAAATATTGGCAAAAATTATGATGCCCTTGCTTTGATAGTTGTAATAAATGTGACAGTGAAAATATCTCTAATGGATGTGAATGTGTTAGAAATATTGACGAAAATGTGATGACGGTGGTGGTGGTAATGAATGTGATGGTGTAATTATATTTGGTGATAATGAATGTGGTGGTAATGAAAATGTGGTGGCAGTAGTGGTGATAGTAGTAGTGGTGGTGGTGACTGTGGTGATGGTAGTGATGGTAGTAGTGGTGGTGGTAGTGACTGTGGTGATTGTAGTGGTGGTAGTGACTGTTGTGGTAGTAGTGGTAGTAGCAATACACAGTGGTTGTGATTGTGGTGTTTTTTTAATGTTAATTTCGTGACTATTAATCAGAGGTGGTAGAAAGAACTCTTTGTGGTAATATTAAGGGGAGAGTAGAGTATACTTTTGGTACATTGGAGTGCCTTGATTCCTCTAAAGTATGTCAGGAAACAGGACCAGATGAATAAATATAGTGGTGTTCTGTTGCTTGGAATAGTTGAAGGAATCATTTACTCCAGATTTACCAACACTGTATTTCCCCCTTAATGCCACGATTATTGTTACATTATTTACAGTAGTTGTGTGTGTGTGTGTGTGTGTGCGCTTAGTGGAGGATATAGTGGTGGAGGTGGTGTCGCTGGAAATGATAATAGTGATTTGGTGACGACTGCTTGAGTGATATTGGTGGATGTTGTTTCAGTGGTGATAGTTTTTGTAAGTGGTGTGTCTGTGGTTTAGTGGTAATGATGGGGGTAAGATAATGGTCCTGATGGGATAATGTATAGTCTCACTCACGCTCAACACACACACACACACACACACACACACACACACAGCTACGTTTAGCACATTTACACGAAGTCGCAATTGAAAATGTGCACACTTCCATTAGCACACACACACACACACACACACACACACCACACACACACACACATATATGAGAAAAGAGAATAAAAAAATGTTGGCGCCAAACGGTTTGTCTCTCTCACTGTTAATTTGAGAGTGTAGGGGGAGTGGTGAGGAAAGGGTGGTGGAGAGGGAGGGAGAGTGAGGAGGAAAGGGTGGTGGAGAGGAGGAGAGAGTGAGGAGGAAAGGGGTGGTGGAGAGGGAGGGAAAGTGAGGAGGAAAGGGGGTGGTGGAGAGTGAGGAGGAAAGGGGTGGTGGAGAGGAGGAGAGAAGAGCCTGATGTGTGGGGAAGGGGGAGAGATGGAGAGGTTGGGGAGAGGAACAATGATGCGTAGAGGAGGGGAAACAGGGGGAGGGGTTGAGAGAGAAGAAGGAAGGAGGAGAATTAGGGGTGAGAATAAAAGGTGAGGGAGGGGAGACTAATGATGCTTAGAGAAGGAAATGAAGTGAAAAAAATAAAAGAAATACTGGGGTTGTGTGGTTAGGAGAGGGGAGTTAGGATAGGGAGAGACAGAAAGGGGAGAGGGAAGTGATAAAGTGAGAATTGAAGAGAAGAAATAGTAAATGAAAAAATAAATAATGAAAGAAGGAATGAAACGAGAATTGGAACTGACTGAAGGAGGAGGAAGAGGATGAGGAAGGAGTAAATAAGGAATGAGAGAGAGAGAAAAGTGGAGTTGGGACATGAGAGAGTGAAGGGAAGGAGTAAGGGTGGGGATGAGTGGGGAGGAGTAGGAGAAGGAAGGAAGGAAGGAGTAAGGGAGGAGTAGGAGAGGGGAGATGGGTGACAGTGAGGATGAGAGACAGGGAAAAGTTAGGGAGTGATTTGTGGTGGAACTGAGGGAAGCTGGGTCACAGGGATTAGAGAGAGAGAGAGATGAGAGAGAGAGAGAGAGAGAGAGAGAGAGGAGAGAGAGAGAGAGAGAGAGAGAGAGAGAGAGAGAGAGAGAGAAAGAGTGTCTGTGTGTGTGTGTGAGAGAGAGAGAAAGAGAGAGAGGGAGAGAGAGATAAATGAATGAATGAATAAGGTTGGCTGCTACAGTTTATGATTTTTTTTCTTAAACATAATATAGGCAAAACAAAATAATAAATAAAAAACACATGCACGCGCCTGAAGTGTCTTGTGTGTGTGTGTGTGTGTGTGTGTGTGTGTGTGTGTGTGTGTGTGTGTGTGTTTACCTGACATTTGCATAAATATGACACAGTACTAAATAATGAAAGCATGAATTGCAAATGTTGCAAATGAGCTCTTTTAAAAGTAGCTTTTGATTCACACACACACACACACACACACACACACACACACACACACACACACACACACACACACACACACACACACACACACACACACACACACACACACACAAACACACACATACACACATACACACACACACACACACACACATACCTTCGCTTACAACGGGATTTAATTTTTTCCATTAGCCAGGAACAATGCAGCAACAATACAGTTCAACTCAATAGAATACAATACTGTGCAATACGATACAATGCCTATTATCAAGGATTTTATATGAGATCAATAGAGGCAATGTAGTGATGATGATGATGAACTTTTAAACAGTTTTAGATTCTATACAAAGGAGTGAGAAGAGGGACTGTATGTATGATTTATTCTTCTTGTATTATGTATAGGTGATAGAAAATGGGTTATTGGATGGTGGTCCGTCTGTTTATTCATTCCTCTTTCTATCTCTCTTATTCTCCTATCCCTTTCATCCTCTCCTCCCTCCTCCTTTCCTTTCCACCATCCACTTCTCCCTCCTTTTCTCCTCTCCACCATCCACCTCTCCCTTCTTCTTCTCTCCACCATCCACCTCTTCCTTCTTCTTCTCTCCTCTCCACCATCCACTTCTCCCTTCTTCTTCTCTCCACCATCCACCTCTCCCTTCTTCTTCTCTCCACATCCACCTCCACCTCTCCTTCTTCTCTCCTCTCCTCTCTCATATCTTTGCTTAGTCACTCTTGCTTCCATCACGGTAACTTTATCTCCCATCTTATAAGCGTCGCTATGAAGCTTAATGCACTCAAAGCAAAGAGGCAGTTAGTAAGCGAGGAAAGAAAGCTGGGAGAAAGGGAGTGAATGAGAGAGGCAAAGATTGTGTGAAAGAAATGGAGGTCTAGAGATATGAGGGAGAAAGTGAGTGAATGAGAGAGAGAGGGAAAGACCTGAGTGAGAGAGAGAGAGAGAGAAAAATAGATGGAGAGTAGAAGGAGGAGGATGGCAGAAAATAAAGAGCATACTGTATTACAGGGTCCTCTCCCATTTCCTCTCTTCTCTCCCTTCTCCGTCCCTCTCCCATTTCCTCTCTTCTCTGCCTTCTCCGTCCTCTCTTCTTCTTTCCATTTCCTCTCTTCTCTCCCTTCTCCGTCCTCTCTCTTCACTCCCATCCGTCAGTAATTCTCTCCCATTTCCTCTCTTCTCTCCCTTTCTCCGTCATCTCTTCTTCTCTCCATTTCCTCTCTTCTCTCCTTCTCCGTGCTCTCTTCTTCACTCCCATCCGTCAGTAATTCTCTCCGTGCCTGGCTCCTAACTTTACTTCACCATCCCCGACTCACCTCACCAACTCAGCCTCTCCTGTTTCTCCTAATTAAGTGATATGTTCCCTAACCTGACCTACCTCACTTGGATGGATGAAGGACTGCATGGATGGAGGGAGTGGATGGATGGACTGAGGGATTCATGGATGGATTGAGGGATGGATGGATTGAGGGATGAATTGATGGATGGAAAAATGGATGGATTGAGGGATGGATGCATGGATGGATGAATATATAGAGTGACGAGAATTTTTCGAGTATATTGATAAATGAAAAGGTAAGGAAGCAGCATAAATAAAATAATGATATATAAGTACTGTAGATAGGAAAATGAGAAAGGAAGAGAAAGATAGGAGGAAGGGCAAGAGTAAAGAAGAAACAGGGTGGAAAGAAAAGGAGATTGGGGACGAAAGTAAAATGTAAGAGGAAAAAGGTGAGAGGAAAAGGAGAGAAGAAGGAAGGTGATAGACTGAGGAAGACAAGACTGACACTAAGCAAAGGCAAACCACTTCACTCCTCCTATGATAGTGAGAGAGAGAGAGAGAGAAAGAGAGAGAGAGAGAGGAGAGAGAGAGAGAGAGAGAGAGAGGAGAGAGAGAGACGAGAGAGAGAGAGAGAGAGAGAGAGGAGAGAGAGAGAGAGAGAGAGAGACGCAGAGCATATGAAAGGAGAAATAATGAAGAAAGAGAAGACGAGAGAGAATATGATAGGTAAATATTGATAGAGAAGAATGAACTTATTAATAGGAAATAAACAAGAGAGAATTGAAAAGGAGAAATATTGAATGAAAAACGTATTGGGTTAAAAATATTTTGGAAACAAAACAAAAAACAAAGAAAGATAAAAATAAAAGGTGGAATGAAGGAAATAGAGTAGGAGTAAAGAAAAAAAGAAAATGGAAATGGAGCAGGAGAAAATATAAATGGAAATAGAGTAGGAGAAAATATAAATGGAAATAGAGTAGGAGTAAAGTGAAAAATAAATACAGTTTCATGGGAGAAATAAACAGACACAGTAAAGAAAAGGAGGAGGAAGAAGAGGAGGAGGAGGAAGAGGAGGAAATAGGATAAAGCAAAAAGAAAGGTGGAGATAGGATAGGTGATGGAGAGAAGTGGAGGGAGAGTGGAGGTGGAAGCAAGTGGAGGGGAAAGATTGAGTGTGGAGGGAAATGAGGTGTGAGGAAGTGGAGAGAGAGAGAGAGAGAGAGAGAGAGAGAGAGAGAGAGAGAGAGAGAGAGAGAGAGAGAGAGAGAGAGAGAGAGATGAGAGAGAGAGAGAGAGAGTGCGAAAGGAAAATGGAGGAAATGGCCACAAAGAGAAATTAAGATAACAATGATAAACCGAGGAAATAAGTGTGAAAGAAATGAAGAGGTTAGTTTGAAAGAAGTGTTAAATGAGAGAATCAGTGTAAAAAAATAGAAAATAAGAAAGTTCGTGTGAAAGAAATGATAATATTGAGAAAGTTCGTGTGAAAGAAGTGATAAAATACGAAAATCAGTATGAAAGAAATGAGAAATTAGTGTGAAAGAAATAAGGAAATGAAAAGTTTGTATGAAAGAAGTGATGAAATACGAAAATCAGTGTGAAAGAAATGAGAAATTAGTGTGAAAAGGAATGAGGAAATAATAAGAAAGTTTCGTGTGAAAGAAAAGAGAAATAATAAGAAAGTTCGTGTGAAAGAATTGATAAAATGAGAAATCCATAATTGTTTTAAGCCAATCCTTTGTGGCCACGACCTCTGCTAATCAAAGGCACTCATTAATGAAACTTTAATTGACTTCATGCACTTGTATAATTTAGCCTTTTAGGTGTGCTAATTACCTACCCTCCACACCATGCACACTACAGGTAAAGTGTTGTGAAGTGAAGGGTGCAGTGTGCCAACCTATGTGACTTTCTCTCTCTCTCTCTCTCTCTCTCTCTCTCTCTCTCTCTCTCTCTCTCTCTCTGTGTGTGTGTGTGTGTGTGTGTGTGTGTGTGTGTGTGTGTGTGCTGGTATTGTGTGTGTTCTTACCTGTTTCGTGGCATAGTTTGGAGGAATCAGAGACGTTACATTCACCAAAAAAATAATCTATCTACTCTTAAGCCAAGATTAGAAAAAGTAAGACTTAACCTTTTTGTAGTGTAATTATTATGCTAAAGCTTCTGGCATTATATATTTTTTTGTAATATTATGGTTGGCTCACATTATCATCATCATCATCATCAGCAGCAGCAGTGGTGATGATTTAATTATATGAATTTATAAACCTCTTCCAATGCTCTGGTGTCAAAGGATTTAACAACACGGACTGTGAGAGTAATGCGTCATGTTGTTATAAGAGTGTATGTATCTTTATAAACTGGCAGGAAGGACCTAAAGGATGCACAGAGGAAGGAACGTGTTTATTTATATAGAAGAGTGTATTATATATACTATGTATCTTTATAAACTGTTAGGAAGGACTAAAGATGCAAAGAGGAAGGAACGTGTTTATTTATAATAATTATAGAAGAGTCAGCTTTCCTTTGTTTTCCTTCCCCATTTTCTTATACTTTCTTCCATCCACAATTCCTTTCCACTCTTCTCTCTTCCTCCATTCCTTTCCTACCCCTCTTCCATTCTCTTCTCCCTCCTCTCATCCCTCTCACCCACCCCCTCCTCGGCTGACCTACATTCAAAGATGAGTGTTGTGTTTAATCACTTTGTAAATATTGTCTCACTCTCTCTTCTTCCTCCGCCGCCCCCTTCCCGTTTCTATTTCCCTCTCTCTCTTTCTCTCTCTCTCACTCTTTCTCTCTCTCTCTCTCTCTCTCTCTCTCTCTGTCTCTCTCTCTCTCTCTCTCTCCTCTCTTCTCTCTCTCTCATCTCTCTCTCTCTCTCTCTCTCTCTCAGACTAGTTAGCATGGCATAATCAATCAGCCTTGACAAGAACCATGCAGTGAGTCTGTTGCTACATGTTTGTTTGTTGTTTGTATTCCTCTGCATCCATCGCTACACTCCTCCTCTCTACAATTTATTATTCACCATGACATCTCAGCTTTTGTGTCTTCTTCCTGTTTCTTACTTTCCACCATTTCTCTCTCCTGTGTAAGTTCCTCTCCTTTTATTTACCTCATATACAACACCTTCTCCTTTCATTCTACTCTACTCTCTTACCTTTGGCATTCCTCCCATTTATTCGTATATCTTCTTTCTCCTTACATCTATTTTTTACTTTCCACCATTTCTCTCTTCCTGTGTAAGTTCCTCTCCTTCTATTTACCTCATATTACAACACCTTCTCCTTTCATTCTACTCTCTTACCTTTGCATTCCTCCCATTTATTCGTGTATTTTCTTTCTCCATACATCTATTTATCTCTATGTATCCTCTGCCTTCCACTTCCTCCTTCCTCCAACACACAACATAAGGGGTCACGTCTTAATGTTAGTACAGACAGTAGGTTATCCCCCACCCCCCACCCTAACCTTCCTTCTCACCCCCCACCCCTCCCTTCCTCCCTTCCCCACACCCTCTAGCTTTCACCGTCCAAGCAAGCAAGCAAACAGACAAGCAAACATCACCCTTCCTGTGTACCCTTACTCTATCACCCCTCATGTGATCCCTGACTCCATTTACCTTCCTTCTGTCCCTAACTTTATGTGATTATACCCCTACTTCTGTCCCTAACTAACTTCCTGTGAAACATCCTCACTTCATCTATCTCCCTTCCTTCTGTCCCAAACTTCCTGTAAATATACCCTTACTTCATCTATCTCCCTTCTGTCCCTAACTTCCTTCCTGTGAATATACCCTTACTTCATCTATCTCCCTTCCTTCTTCTGTCTCACATTTCCACTGTCCTTCTTCTACCTTCCCTCCATCCCATTTCCTTCCCTTCCAATACCTGTCTTAACTCCCTCTGCCTATTCCTCTCCTGCACTCTCTTTCCTCTTTACCATTCTCTCTTTTCCTATCTACCATTTCATCCCCTCAACCAGTCCTACATCTCAACCCTCATCCCTTCCCTCTCATCTCATACTATCCCATGTTAAATCTTTTTCTCTCATTTTTACTTCGTCTCATCTTTCCTCTGGTATACTTTCCATTACGTCCTCTCTCTCTCTCTCTGTGTATTTTCCTAGGGCTTATATATCTTCTCGTTATGTTCCTTCCTTTCTCCTTCCCGTTACTCTCAATTTCTCTCTTCCACTCTCCTTTTCTACTTCTCCTTTTACCTTGTATCCACCTGCTTCCTTTTCCCTTTTTGTCCTCCTCGTTTCTCTTTCATAACTTCATCCTCCCCCCCCCCCCTCTCTCTCTCTCTCTCTCTGTGTGTGTGTGTGTGTGTGTGTGTGTGTGTGTGTGTGTGTGTGTGTGTGTGTGTGTGTGTGTGTGTGTGTGTGTGTCCTCTTGTATTTCCTGTTGTTTATGTCCTTATGAGAAATTCGTGCAGACAGTTTCCTTTCGTGGTGTAGTTTGTGTTTCTCTATATATTCCCGTATATACCCTCTTGCGGAGTCAATGGAGACACGTGTTTGTTGCTGTCCTTTTATGTCCTCCATACTAACTTGTTTGTAGGACAGATTGTAGCCTCGTTTGGAGTGCATGCTGTGTGTGTGTTTACGTGTGTGTGTGTGTGTGTGTGTATACTCAATTCCTCTTGTATATTACTTTCTCTTTCCAGTTCCCTCCATACTTTTTTGTCCCGATTTTTTTTTTACTTACTCTCCTTCCTTACTCCCTCATCTCTTGTCCCTCTTCCTCCTCCTTCTCTTCTTTTCTTGATTTTCCTTTAACCTATCATTCTTTCCTTTCCTCTTACTTCCCTAACACCTTACATCCTTCTCCCTCACTTTTCTCTCCTTCACAGTAAGCCTCTTCCCTCCTCCTCCGTCCACTTGAGATAAATCCCTTCACGCTTCCTTCTTCCTCCATCCCTCTCTCTCCTCCTCCTCCTCTTTGGGCCCTCCCCTTCAAGTATTCTCTCTCTCTCTCTCTCTCTCTCTCTCTCTCTCTCTCTCTCTCCTCTCTCTCCTCTCTCTCTCTCTCTCTCTCTCT
>JAWZYT010005505.1:7500-70000 GCA_034508575.1 Petrolisthes manimaculis
TAACCTAACCTAACCTAACCTAACCTAACCTAACCTAACCTAACCTAACCTAACCTAACCTAACCTAACCTAACCTAACCTAACCTAACCTAACCTAACCTAACCTAACCTAACCTAACCTAACCTAACCTAACCTAACCTAACCTAACCTAACCTAACCTAACCTAACCTAACCTAACCTAACCTAACCTAACCTAACCTAACCTAACCTAACCTAACCTAACCTAACCTAACCTAACCTAACCTAACCTAACCTAACCTAACCTAACCTAACCTAACCTAACCTAACCTAACCTAACCTAACCTAACCTAACCTAACCTAACCTAACCTAACCTAACCTAACCTAACCTAACCTAACCTAACCTAACCTAACCTAACCTAACCTAACCTAACCTAACCTAACCTAACCTAACCTAACCTAACCTAACCTAACCTAACCTAACCTAACCTAACCTAACCTAA
Source organism: Petrolisthes manimaculis (assembly GCA_034508575.1). NCBI lineage: Eukaryota > Metazoa > Arthropoda > Malacostraca > Decapoda > Porcellanidae > Petrolisthes > Petrolisthes manimaculis. The sequence goes on from JAWZYT010005505.1 coordinate 7,964, forward strand.
CCTAACCTAACCTAACCTAACCTAACCTAACCTAACCTAACCTAACCTAACCTAACCTAACCTAACCTAACCTAACCTAACCTAACCTAACCTAACCTAACCTAACCTAACCTAACCTAACCTAACCTAACCTAACCTAACCTAACCTAACCTAACCTAACCTAACCTAACCTAACCTAACCTAACCTAACCTAACCTAACCTAACCTAACCTAACCTAACCTAACCTAACCTAACCTAACCTAACCTAACCTAACCTAACCTAACCTAACCTAACCTAACCTAACCTAACCTAACCTAACCTAACCTAACCTAACCTAACCTAACCTAACCTAACCTAACCTAACCTAACCTAACCTAACCTAACCTAACCTAACCTAACCTAACCTAACCTAACCTAACCTAACCTAACCTAACCTAACCTAACCTAACCTAACCTAACCTAACCTAACCTAACCTAACCTAACCTAACCTAACCTAACCTAACCTAACCTAACCTAACCTAACCTAACCTAACCTAACCTAACCTAACCTAACCTAACCTAACCTAACCTAACCTAACCTAACCTAACCTAACCTAACCTAACCTAACCTAACCTAACCTAACCTAACCTAACCTAACCTAACCTAACCTAACCTAACCTAACCTAACCTAACCTAACCTAACCTAACCTAACCTAACCTAACCTAACCTAACCTAACCTAACCTAACCTAACCTAACCTAACCTAACCTAACCTAACCTAACCTAACCTAACCTAACCTAACCTAACCTAACCTAACCTAACCTAACCTAACCTAACCTAACCTAACCTAACCTAACCTAACCTAACCTAACCTAACCTAACCTAACCTAACCTAACCTAACCTAACCTAACCTAACCTAACCTAACCTAACCTAACCTAACCTAACCTAACCTAACCTAACCTAACCTAACCTAACCTAACCTAACCTAACCTAACCTAACCTAACCTAACCTAACCTAACCTAACCTAACCTAACCTAACCTAACCTAACCTAACCTAACCTAACCTAACCTAACCTAACCTAACCTAACCTAACCTAACCTAACCTAACCTAACCTAACCTAACCTAACCTAACCTAACCTAACCTAACCTAACCTAACCTAACCTAACCTAACCTAACCTAACCTAACCTAACCTAACCTAACCTAACCTAACCTAACCTAACCTAACCTAACCTAACCTAACCTAACCTAACCTAACCTAACCTAACCTAACCTAACCTAACCTAACCTAACCTAACCTAACCTAACCTAACCTAACCTAACCTAACCTAACCTAACCTAACCTAACCTAACCTAACCTAACCTAACCTAACCTAACCTAACCTAACCTAACCTAACCTAACCTAACCTAACCTAACCTAACCTAACCTAACCTAACCTAACCTAACCTAACCTAACCTAACCTAACCTAACCTAACCTAACCTAACCTAACCTAACCTAACCTAACCTAACCTAACCTAACCTAACCTAACCTAACCTAACCTAACCTAACCTAACCTAACCTAACCTAACCTAACCTAACCTAACCTAACCTAACCTAACCTAACCTAACCTAACCTAACCTAACCTAACCTAACCTAACCTAACCTAACCTAACCTAACCTAACCTAACCTAACCTAACCTAACCTAACCTAACCTAACCTAACCTAACCTAACCTAACCTAACCTAACCTAACCTAACCTAACCTAACCTAACCTAACCTAACCTAACCTAACCTAACCTAACCTAACCTAACCTAACCTAACCTAACCTAACCTAACCTAACCTAACCTAACCTAACCTAACCTAACCTAACCTAACCTAACCTAACCTAACCTAACCTAACCTAACCTAACCTAACCTAACCTAACCTAACCTAACCTAACCTAACCTAACCTAACCTAACCTAACCTAACCTAACCTAACCTAACCTAACCTAACCTAACCTAACCTAACCTAACCTAACCTAACCTAACCTAACCTAACCTAACCTAACCTAACCTAACCTAACCTAACCTAACCTAACCTAACCTAACCTAACCTAACCTAACCTAACCTAACCTAACCTAACCTAACCTAACCTAACCTAACCTAACCTAACCTAACCTAACCTAACCTAACCTAACCTAACCTAACCTAACCTAACCTAACCTAACCTAACCTAACCTAACCTAACCTAACCTAACCTAACCTAACCTAACCTAACCTAACCTAACCTAACCTAACCTAACCTAACCTAACCTAACCTAACCTAACCTAACCTAACCTAACCTAACCTAACCTAACCTAACCTAACCTAACCTAACCTAACCTAACCTAACCTAACCTAACCTAACCTAACCTAACCTAACCTAACCTAACCTAACCTAACCTAACCTAACCTAACCTAACCTAACCTAACCTAACCTAACCTAACCTAACCTAACCTAACCTAACCTAACCTAACCTAACCTAACCTAACCTAACCTAACCTAACCTAACCTAACCTAACCTAACCTAACCTAACCTAACCTAACCTAACCTAACCTAACCTAACCTAACCTAACCTAACCTAACCTAACCTAACCTAACCTAACCTAACCTAACCTAACCTAACCTAACCTAACCTAACCTAACCTAACCTAACCTAACCTAACCTAACCTAACCTAACCTAACCTAACCTAACCTAACCTAACCTAACCTAACCTAACCTAACCTAACCTAACCTAACCTAACCTAACCTAACCTAACCTAACCTAACCTAACCTAACCTAACCTAACCTAACCTAACCTAACCTAACCTAACCTAACCTAACCTAACCTAACCTAACCTAACCTAACCTAACCTAACCTAACCTAACCTAACCTAACCTAACCTAACCTAACCTAACCTAACCTAACCTAACCTAACCTAACCTAACCTAACCTAACCTAACCTAACCTAACCTAACCTAACCTAACCTAACCTAACCTAACCTAACCTAACCTAACCTAACCTAACCTAACCTAACCTAACCTAACCTAACCTAACCTAACCTAACCTAACCTAACCTAACCTAACCTAACCTAACCTAACCTAACCTAACCTAACCTAACCTAACCTAACCTAACCTAACCTAACCTAACCTAACCTAACCTAACCTAACCTAACCTAACCTAACCTAACCTAACCTAACCTAACCTAACCTAACCTAACCTAACCTAACCTAACCTAACCTAACCTAACCTAACCTAACCTAACCTAACCTAACCTAACCTAACCTAACCTAACCTAACCTAACCTAACCTAACCTAACCTAACCTAACCTAACCTAACCTAACCTAACCTAACCTAACCTAACCTAACCTAACCTAACCTAACCTAACCTAACCTAACCTAACCTAACCTAACCTAACCTAACCTAACCTAACCTAACCTAACCTAACCTAACCTAACCTAACCTAACCTAACCTAACCTAACCTAACCTAACCTAACCTAACCTAACCTAACCTAACCTAACCTAACCTAACCTAACCTAACCTAACCTAACCTAACCTAACCTAACCTAACCTAACCTAACCTAACCTAACCTAACCTAACCTAACCTAACCTAACCTAACCTAACCTAACCTAACCTAACCTAACCTAACCTAACCTAACCTAACCTAACCTAACCTAACCTAACCTAACCTAACCTAACCTAACCTAACCTAACCTAACCTAACCTAACCTAACCTAACCTAACCTAACCTAACCTAACCTAACCTAACCTAACCTAACCTAACCTAACCTAACCTAACCTAACCTAACCTAACCTAACCTAACCTAACCTAACCTAACCTAACCTAACCTAACCTAACCTAACCTAACCTAACCTAACCTAACCTAACCTAACCTAACCTAACCTAACCTAACCTAACCTAACCTAACCTAACCTAACCTAACCTAACCTAACCTAACCTAACCTAACCTAACCTAACCTAACCTAACCTAACCTAACCTAACCTAACCTAACCTAACCTAACCTAACCTAACCTAACCTAACCTAACCTAACCTAACCTAACCTAACCTAACCTAACCTAACCTAACCTAACCTAACCTAACCTAACCTAACCTAACCTAACCTAACCTAACCTAACCTAACCTAACCTAACCTAACCTAACCTAACCTAACCTAACCTAACCTAACCTAACCTAACCTAACCTAACCTAACCTAACCTAACCTAACCTAACCTAACCTAACCTAACCTAACCTAACCTAACCTAACCTAACCTAACCTAACCTAACCTAACCTAACCTAACCTAACCTAACCTAACCTAACCTAACCTAACCTAACCTAACCTAACCTAACCTAACCTAACCTAACCTAACCTAACCTAACCTAACCTAACCTAACCTAACCTAACCTAACCTAACCTAACCTAACCTAACCTAACCTAACCTAACCTAACCTAACCTAACCTAACCTAACCTAACCTAACCTAACCTAACCTAACCTAACCTAACCTAACCTAACCTAACCTAACCTAACCTAACCTAACCTAACCTAACCTAACCTAACCTAACCTAACCTAACCTAACCTAACCTAACCTAACCTAACCTAACCTAACCTAACCTAACCTAACCTAACCTAACCTAACCTAACCTAACCTAACCTAACCTAACCTAACCTAACCTAACCTAACCTAACCTAACCTAACCTAACCTAACCTAACCTAACCTAACCTAACCTAACCTAACCTAACCTAACCTAACCTAACCTAACCTAACCTAACCTAACCTAACCTAACCTAACCTAACCTAACCTAACCTAACCTAACCTAACCTAACCTAACCTAACCTAACCTAACCTAACCTAACCTAACCTAACCTAACCTAACCTAACCTAACCTAACCTAACCTAACCTAACCTAACCTAACCTAACCTAACCTAACCTAACCTAACCTAACCTAACCTAACCTAACCTAACCTAACCTAACCTAACCTAACCTAACCTAACCTAACCTAACCTAACCTAACCTAACCTAACCTAACCTAACCTAACCTAACCTAACCTAACCTAACCTAACCTAACCTAACCTAACCTAACCTAACCTAACCTAACCTAACCTAACCTAACCTAACCTAACCTAACCTAACCTAACCTAACCTAACCTAACCTAACCTAACCTAACCTAACCTAACCTAACCTAACCTAACCTAACCTAACCTAACCTAACCTAACCTAACCTAACCTAACCTAACCTAACCTAACCTAACCTAACCTAACCTAACCTAACCTAACCTAACCTAACCTAACCTAACCTAACCTAACCTAACCTAACCTAACCTAACCTAACCTAACCTAACCTAACCTAACCTAACCTAACCTAACCTAACCTAACCTAACCTAACCTAACCTAACCTAACCTAACCTAACCTAACCTAACCTAACCTAACCTAACCTAACCTAACCTAACCTAACCTAACCTAACCTAACCTAACCTAACCTAACCTAACCTAACCTAACCTAACCTAACCTAACCTAACCTAACCTAACCTAACCTAACCTAACCTAACCTAACCTAACCTAACCTAACCTAACCTAACCTAACCTAACCTAACCTAACCTAACCTAACCTAACCTAACCTAACCTAACCTAACCTAACCTAACCTAACCTAACCTAACCTAACCTAACCTAACCTAACCTAACCTAACCTAACCTAACCTAACCTAACCTAACCTAACCTAACCTAACCTAACCTAACCTAACCTAACCTAACCTAACCTAACCTAACCTAACCTAACCTAACCTAACCTAACCTAACCTAACCTAACCTAACCTAACCTAACCTAACCTAACCTAACCTAACCTAACCTAACCTAACCTAACCTAACCTAACCTAACCTAACCTAACCTAACCTAACCTAACCTAACCTAACCTAACCTAACCTAACCTAACCTAACCTAACCTAACCTAACCTAACCTAACCTAACCTAACCTAACCTAACCTAACCTAACCTAACCTAACCTAACCTAACCTAACCTAACCTAACCTAACCTAACCTAACCTAACCTAACCTAACCTAACCTAACCTAACCTAACCTAACCTAACCTAACCTAACCTAACCTAACCTAACCTAACCTAACCTAACCTAACCTAACCTAACCTAACCTAACCTAACCTAACCTAACCTAACCTAACCTAACCTAACCTAACCTAACCTAACCTAACCTAACCTAACCTAACCTAACCTAACCTAACCTAACCTAACCTAACCTAACCTAACCTAACCTAACCTAACCTAACCTAACCTAACCTAACCTAACCTAACCTAACCTAACCTAACCTAACCTAACCTAACCTAACCTAACCTAACCTAACCTAACCTAACCTAACCTAACCTAACCTAACCTAACCTAACCTAACCTAACCTAACCTAACCTAACCTAACCTAACCTAACCTAACCTAACCTAACCTAACCTAACCTAACCTAACCTAACCTAACCTAACCTAACCTAACCTAACCTAACCTAACCTAACCTAACCTAACCTAACCTAACCTAACCTAACCTAACCTAACCTAACCTAACCTAACCTAACCTAACCTAACCTAACCTAACCTAACCTAACCTAACCTAACCTAACCTAACCTAACCTAACCTAACCTAACCTAACCTAACCTAACCTAACCTAACCTAACCTAACCTAACCTAACCTAACCTAACCTAACCTAACCTAACCTAACCTAACCTAACCTAACCTAACCTAACCTAACCTAACCTAACCTAACCTAACCTAACCTAACCTAACCTAACCTAACCTAACCTAACCTAACCTAACCTAACCTAACCTAACCTAACCTAACCTAACCTAACCTAACCTAACCTAACCTAACCTAACCTAACCTAACCTAACCTAACCTAACCTAACCTAACCTAACCTAACCTAACCTAACCTAACCTAACCTAACCTAACCTAACCTAACCTAACCTAACCTAACCTAACCTAACCTAACCTAACCTAACCTAACCTAACCTAACCTAACCTAACCTAACCTAACCTAACCTAACCTAACCTAACCTAACCTAACCTAACCTAACCTAACCTAACCTAACCTAACCTAACCTAACCTAACCTAACCTAACCTAACCTAACCTAACCTAACCTAACCTAACCTAACCTAACCTAACCTAACCTAACCTAACCTAACCTAACCTAACCTAACCTAACCTAACCTAACCTAACCTAACCTAACCTAACCTAACCTAACCTAACCTAACCTAACCTAACCTAACCTAACCTAACCTAACCTAACCTAACCTAACCTAACCTAACCTAACCTAACCTAACCTAACCTAACCTAACCTAACCTAACCTAACCTAACCTAACCTAACCTAACCTAACCTAACCTAACCTAACCTAACCTAACCTAACCTAACCTAACCTAACCTAACCTAACCTAACCTAACCTAACCTAACCTAACCTAACCTAACCTAACCTAACCTAACCTAACCTAACCTAACCTAACCTAACCTAACCTAACCTAACCTAACCTAACCTAACCTAACCTAACCTAACCTAACCTAACCTAACCTAACCTAACCTAACCTAACCTAACCTAACCTAACCTAACCTAACCTAACCTAACCTAACCTAACCTAACCTAACCTAACCTAACCTAACCTAACCTAACCTAACCTAACCTAACCTAACCTAACCTAACCTAACCTAACCTAACCTAACCTAACCTAACCTAACCTAACCTAACCTAACCTAACCTAACCTAACCTAACCTAACCTAACCTAACCTAACCTAACCTAACCTAACCTAACCTAACCTAACCTAACCTAACCTAACCTAACCTAACCTAACCTAACCTAACCTAACCTAACCTAACCTAACCTAACCTAACCTAACCTAACCTAACCTAACCTAACCTAACCTAACCTAACCTAACCTAACCTAACCTAACCTAACCTAACCTAACCTAACCTAACCTAACCTAACCTAACCTAACCTAACCTAACCTAACCTAACCTAACCTAACCTAACCTAACCTAACCTAACCTAACCTAACCTAACCTAACCTAACCTAACCTAACCTAACCTAACCTAACCTAACCTAACCTAACCTAACCTAACCTAACCTAACCTAACCTAACCTAACCTAACCTAACCTAACCTAACCTAACCTAACCTAACCTAACCTAACCTAACCTAACCTAACCTAACCTAACCTAACCTAACCTAACCTAACCTAACCTAACCTAACCTAACCTAACCTAACCTAACCTAACCTAACCTAACCTAACCTAACCTAACCTAACCTAACCTAACCTAACCTAACCTAACCTAACCTAACCTAACCTAACCTAACCTAACCTAACCTAACCTAACCTAACCTAACCTAACCTAACCTAACCTAACCTAACCTAACCTAACCTAACCTAACCTAACCTAACCTAACCTAACCTAACCTAACCTAACCTAACCTAACCTAACCTAACCTAACCTAACCTAACCTAACCTAACCTAACCTAACCTAACCTAACCTAACCTAACCTAACCTAACCTAACCTAACCTAACCTAACCTAACCTAACCTAACCTAACCTAACCTAACCTAACCTAACCTAACCTAACCTAACCTAACCTAACCTAACCTAACCTAACCTAACCTAACCTAACCTAACCTAACCTAACCTAACCTAACCTAACCTAACCTAACCTAACCTAACCTAACCTAACCTAACCTAACCTAACCTAACCTAACCTAACCTAACCTAACCTAACCTAACCTAACCTAACCTAACCTAACCTAACCTAACCTAACCTAACCTAACCTAACCTAACCTAACCTAACCTAACCTAACCTAACCTAACCTAACCTAACCTATCCTTTGTGAAGAAGTATCTTGATGAAAATCAAATGCTGATGTTCATCCACAACCATGTCATCAGCAGGTTAGATTACTGTAACTCTCTATATTATGGTGTGCCTAACTATCAATTAAGAAAACTACAACTTGTAATGAATCAGGCGGCTTGATTGATAAAAGGACTCTCTCGCCGAGACAGGATTACTCCAGCTCTTATTGATCTACACTGGTTGCCGATCAAAGCAAGAATAGTTTTCAAGAGATGTGTTATAGTGTATCAGGCTCTGAAATCAGGGAGGCCTAGATACATAAGGGAATTGCTTAATGACTTTCGTGTTGATGCCAATGTGACCTTGTGACATAGTGCAGAAGAATATAGACTTGCAGAGCCGAGGTTCAATACTGAAACTGGACGTAAGGCTTTTAGCAGAAATGTTCCCTGCCTATATAATATGCTACCACTTATTGTCAAGAAAAGATTGAACACATTCCTGCCTAGTCAGTGCTATGACCTGAAAAACATGACTGTGAAAGAACCCTATAGATGTTGAAAATAAGATTTAGGGTGGGAGTACAGATGGAGTACTCCCATGAAGAACTACAATCAAGTAAATCAAGTAAGTAAATTTATATATATGTGAATATAGGCACATGTGTATATGTGTATATGATACGTGTAAGCTATATATACCCGGAAACTCCGAAAATTAAGGCTCCACTTACCATAGGAGTCCGCTGCCTAAGCTAAGTACTGTATATCTGTATATAGGATAATTCTGGCCAGTTGTTGTATATATACTAGTAAGGTTGTACAAACTTGGGTTGGCGTTACGAGGCAGGACATATGCCACATCATAAATAACTGGGCTATACTAATAAGTGTGACATTTATAAAATGCTACACAAAAGACGTAAACACATTCCAATACCATCTTAATTTCAACTGCAATATGCAGGATAGAACAGTAAGCTTAAATTCAAGTTGTAACTGACAGACACTGTCGCCCGTAGTTTTAAAAAAATTGAGCTTCCTTACTGGAGCTTTATGAATTTTCCAAACTACTCCAGGCAACAGATTCCCAATTAGAAATACGGAAGGGTTCTGTGGCCTGGATTAGTTTGGAGGGTTCAGAGCTCCAGTAAGGGCCCTCAAATATTTTAAAACTACGGGCCTCTCTCTCTTTGTGTGTGTGTGTGTGCTTCTGGGAGGAGAGAGTTGGTGGGAGATTCGTGTATAATGACATTTCTCTCTCTCTCTGTTTCTGGGTGGGGGGAATGGGTGGTGAGGTGTTGGTGTGGGGGAGGTTGGAGGGGAGTGTTTTTTATTGGGTATGGGAGGATAGTAAATACATGTTACTGATGATATCCTTGTTGTATCACCAATATTATATATGTGTGTAAATATGAAGAATAGAAAGGAAAATATAGTTACGTTTCATAGATCTCTTATTATTATTAAATAATATATACACGATTATAATTATATATAATAATTCCTTTAGCATAAACTTAGTATAATTAGGATTTTGTCTGCAATAAAATCGCTCAATGTAGCATAATTTTGTCATAGCCCTAGCATAATTTTGCTATTCAGATATTATATGGCAACACTGACTAACTTTCCCGCCGGAATCCCTGAACTCACCGTGTTATTGTTTTGGTCCGTGTTTTATCCAGAATTCTCCAGTATCTCCACTCTCCAGCCAATATTAACTGTATATAATAATACAGTATTATATAAGGATAACTGTGATGTGAGTATTGTGAGCTAAAGTTATTTTCTTAGACCTATAGTGATACTGAATGATATAGGCAGATTTCCATGTTCGTTTTGTGATTATGAAACCAGGCATTGTATTATTAATTTGTATATATAATTAACTACATGTTTGCTTATTCACATTAAAGTACATTTGGAGAAGTGCTTTTATAAACTTTAACCACGTATTCTAATGTTAAATATTGGATTTTTTCATATTAAATACAAACACCCAGTTTTTCACAATATATCGGTTAATGATTACAATACGTAATGATGATACTGTGCCTAATGAAGTAGGGGACAGGCTTGGGGGGTGGTTAGGGGGGTACGGGAATAGGTGACAGGCTTTCTACCCACCCCAAGCCTGTCCAGCACCCCCCAAACCCCCCAAGCCTGTCCCCTACTCCCCTAAGTTACTTAATGATAATACAGTGCTTAATGAAGTAGTTAGGCCTCCTGAAAATGAAACAAAATCCATTGCCAGTATTGGATGTTGAGAAAATTGTAGGTAAAATGTTACTTGCATTTCGAGAAGAACAAAAAAATCCAGTCATTTCATGTGCTTATGCAGCAGAAAAAATGCAGGAACTACCGGTAATTAACGTAGGCCCATTACAGTCAGTGTGTGTTGATAAAATTAAGTAAATACTTATTAATGAAGGTTATTGCCTGAGGTTATTGGTAATGTTATTAATTTGTTCTCTAGTTTCTGATGGCTACATCAAATTGGAGACAGTTAATGAAAGAATAATTATTCTCAGTTTCCCTTTTGCAGATAAAAAAAATAAAAATAAACCACAGCCTTTTAGTAATACTCTTGCAAATTTGAAGGTCAAACTTACAGCTGCTGAGGCCTGGTGCTTAATCCGGCTGTTACCATTTATGATTGGTGATTAATATTCCACCTAACAATGCTTCATGGAATATTCTCTTGGACCTATCACATGTTGTAGAATTAATCTTTGCTCATGAATTTTCAAATACTGATATATATATATGCAAGACAGAATAGAGTCTTTTCATTCCAATTATCATGTACTATATCCAGAGATAAAAATGAAGCCAAAAGCCATAATATTTTGCATTATGGCACTCATAAAAATGCTTGAACCATTGTTTCATTTGTGGATTTTAAGATTTGAGTCAAAACATTCTTACTCTAAGGAGGAGTTAATTCAAAAGACAAAACATAGAATTAATAAATGCAAATTGTTTGCACACAGACATCAATCTATCAGACATTGATTATGCAAAGAGAAAACATTTTAGAGTCAGAATGCAATACAACTGGTAGTGAAATTGTACAAATTCAGCTCCTTCCACCTAATATTGTTAACTTGTTACAGCCTTTGTTAGGAAACAAACTGAAAGTTGCTCAAACAAAGTTTATGACTGTAGATGGGACAAGGTACTGTATATTGCAAATTGGTGTGTCATCACATCCATTACAGAAGACTACTACAGGTTTGGGAAGATATGTAACATATACAGTACCTATATAATTGGAGGTGTTGGCTAAATAGTTTGCCAAGATCTTGGTGTAGTTCAATATTGTAGACATTACCAAGCACATTTGGTTGAGTTTCTTGATAACTACCGTACTCACTCTACAAACCTCATTAATTGTTAGATTACCGTACCATCCCTTGGGTATTTATATGATCAAAGAAAAGCATTATGTTACTTTAAAGTACAATATTACGTGAAACACCTAATAACTAGAAATATTTTACAATATTAATTTTCTAAATTAGGGTGCTAACAGTTCTTGTTTTCATAAATGGTAATACATTTTTTTGGATGGGTTGGAGTCTCATTGAAGTGCAGTACTGTACTCAGGCAAGATTACCCATGCATACTGTATGCTGCCACTGAGATTATGTTAGTATTAATTTGCTAATTTAGGGTGGTAATAGTTCTAGAAAGTAAAGATGACTATTTTCTGATTGTGGTAGTTTATGCAACTATGGAAGGATAACTGGATTGGTATGTACAGTACCGGTATGATATGTCAGTTTACATTTGTAGATCAGTTTTATATCCCAGAGCTGGCACCATCTTCACCCTAAGCATCATGATATAACCCACTGTGCTCAAGGAGGTATTTTTTTTTTTATGTTCTGGCATTGGATATAGGCTTAATCAAGCCCGTTATCATGGCCCAGGTCAACTGCTGCTCCCACACACATATGTCACGACTTCCGAACTGGTACCAATCCACAGAGAGAGGTAATTGAGGGTAATTCCCACATACTGCAGCTGTTATGGTACCAGCGTGGGTGTTTTACAATGTTCGGTGGCCTTATAGTTAGTGCCTGACACTCAAATTAAGATTAACAGTAAAGTACCATATAGCATTAAGCTCTTGTATTATAGATATTATTGTGGTATATTATAATTAGTATTGTACTCTCAACATTGGTGACTTTTTTATGAAAACTTGTCAGTTTTACGTACTGTACTGTACCATAATATTATAGCATTAACCTCTTGTATTATAAATATTAAATATATTAATGATATTATAGATATTAAACACACGTGTGTTCAGGATTACCAGTAAGTACCATTTAGCAGTAAGCTGCTGTATTATGAATATCAGTATGAATATTTGTATTTTATGTCCTTTTTAGCTCTGCTGATAAACTGGAATCAAGCGACCCGGTCTACATAGAGTCCACTCCAAGTGATTGTTCAAACTCATCTCAGCATGGCAGCCATTGGCCAATTCCTTTCCCAATAAAGGAGACAATGTTCAGGAGAGCAGTATGGAACAAGCTTCACTAGGAAGGTCCCTCTGAATCAAGTAGAAAGGGGCTATGTTTTAGATGGCCTCTATGAGGAGTGTGTCCAATACTGTATGTAAGTATTTAAAAAAACTAAATGTCTTGCTGTACTCCTGTAATAACTATTGACAACTATATACAGTATCACAATAACAGTAGCATTTTGAGATTACAGATCTACACACACACACACACATAGCCTCTCATAATTATACTGTATATATATATTTTTTCCTGCTATCCTTTCTTATCTTCATGTGCTATAGAACCACATTCCTCTTTTGGACAGCAGTCTTCCATAATGTGCTTAATAGAATGAGGTGCTGTGTTGCCACCTGGACAGGTATCAACAATGGTTCCATCCAGCTTCTTCTGATATGTCAGAAGGGCCGGGTGGTGGCCACACCACAGCCTGGCCAGGTGGACTCTGTCCTCACGGAGAAGGGAGAATTCTGATGGATGGATATTGGGTGGTGGCCACACCACAGTCTGGCCAGGTGGACTCTGTCCTCACGGAGAAGGGAGAATTCAGATGGATGGATGTTGGGTGGTGGCCACACCACAGTCTGGCCAGGTGGACTCTGTCCTCACGGAGAAGGGAGGATTCAGATGGATGGATATTGGGAGGTGATACATCACCACAGTCTGGCCAGGTGGACTCTGTCCTCACGGAGAAGGGAGGATTCAGATGGATGGATATTGGGTGGTGGCCACACCACAGTCTGGCCAGGTGGACTCTGTCCTCACGGAGAAGGGAGGATTCAGATGGATGGATATTGGGAGGTGATACATCACCACAGTCTGGCCAGGTGGACTCTGTCCTCACGGAGAAGGGAGGATTCAGATGGATGGATATTGGGAGGTGATACATCACCACAGTCTGGCCAGGTGGACTCTGTCCTCACGGAGAAGGGAGGATTCAGATGGATGGATATTGGGAGGTGATGCATCACCACAGTCTGGCCAGGTGGACTCTGTCCTCACGGAGAAGGGAGGATTCAGATGGATGGATATTGGGAGGTGATGCATCACCACAGTCTGGCCAGGTGGACTCTGTCCTCACGGAGAAGGGAGGATTCAGATGGATGGATATTGGGAGGTGATACATCACCACAGTCTGGCCAGGTGGACTCTGTCCTCACGGAGAAGGGAGGATTCAGATGGATGGATATTGGGAGGTGATACATGCAGCTGTGTGTTGTTTTTGAGTGTTAGGATGGACTGATGAGTGATTGGAGTATGGATGTGTTTCTGGAGACTGGTTTGGGGTAGGCAAGGTAGGCCTATAAGAGATACTGTACCGGTACTGTATTTGTGAGTGGTATCGTGTACTAGGTGTTGTTTTGATGTTCCTTGGCATGTGTGGGTGTTGTGGTATGTTATAATTTGTACTCTCAACATTGGTGACTTATTTATGACAACTTATCAGTTTTGTGTGTTTAAGATTACCAGTAAGTACTATTTAGCAGTAAGCTACTGTATTATAGATATTATTTATTGTGGTATGTTATTATTAATATGGTACTCTTATGGCGAAATGCTGAAGTATGGCGGCGAGATAGTGATTGAGTGGGTGTGGAAAATGTGTAGGCTAGCATGGGAGGAAGGAAGTGTGCCGGATGACTGGAAATCAGGAGTCATAGTACCACTGTACAAGGGTAAGGGAGAGAGGGGAGTGTGTGGAAACTATCGAGGAATATGTCCCTTAGTGTAGTGGGGAAGGTGTATTGTAGGGTAGTGATTGAAAGAGTGAAAGAGAGGACAGAGAGATGGGTGGGAGAGGAGCAGGGTGGGTTTAGGAAGGGAAGAGGGTGTGTGGACCAGATTTTCTCCTTGAGGTGTGTTGTAGAAATATGTCTGGAGAAGGGACAGAAGGTGTATGCTGCATTTATGGATTTGGAGAAGGCGTATGACAGAATTGATCGAGAAGGTCTATGGAAAGTACTGAGAATATATGGAGTGCCTGGGAAGTTATTGAGGGCAGTGACTAGTTTATATGAGGGTGCAAGAGCGGCAGTTAGGGTGGAGAGTGAGCAGAGTGAGTTCTTTGAATTGAATGTTGGGTTAAAGCAAGGTTGTGTAATGTCCCCGTGGTTGTTCAGTGTATATATGGATGGAGTCATGAAAGAGATACAGGGAAGAGCAGTGGATGTTGGTGTTCCCATGATGGGGGAGGGGAGTGAGTGGAAGCTTCCTGTGCTGCTGTTTGCTGACGATACAGTACTGGTGAGTGACAATGAGTGGGAGTTGCAGGGTCTGGTGAACAGGTTTGGAACTGTGTGCGAGAGACGGAATTTGAAGGTAAATGTGGGAAAGAGCAAAGTTATGGTCTTTGAGAGAGGAGCAGCCACAGACTGTGAGGTGAGGTTGAATGGCCAGGTTATGGCGAATGTCAGCTCATTTAAGTATCTGGGCAATGTGATGAGTAAAGATGGAGGTTTGGAGGATGAGATGCAGGAGAGGGTACAACAGGGCAAGAGGGTTGTAGGAACGCTGAAGTCAGTGACAAGGAATAGGGCGATGAGTATGGAAGTGAAGAAGACTCTGCATGATAGTGTTGTAATCCCAACACTGACATATGGGAGTGAAGCGTGGACCATGACAGAGAGGCACAGATCAAGAATGAGAGGTGTGGAAATGAGTTACCTGAGAAGCTCATGTGGAGTGACTTGGAGAGATAGATTGACAAACGAAGAAGTGCGTGAACGATGCAATGTGGATGTGGATGTGCTGGAGAGTGTGAAGAGGAACACCTTGAGGTGGTTCGGTCATATAGAACGTATGGGCAGCGAGAGATTGGTCAAGAAGGTGTATAAGAGTGAGGTGGAGGGATGGAGAGGAAGAGACAGACCAAGAACGAGATGGAAGGATGGAGTTAGGAGGTATATGAGCGAAGGAGGCGTTGGATGGGAGGAGGGATGCCAGTTGGCAGGGGATAGGAATGCAGGGAGGCATTTCATTTGTGGCCACCCCCACGGGGATTAAGGCGTCTGGCAATAGATAGATAGATAGACTCTTAACTTGATGTAGGCTGTGTACTTTTTCACCTGATTTATGTAAAAGCTATTAATATTGTATAAACTCCATAACTAATTTAATTATATTATTTTTAGATTTATGGCATGGCTCTCCAATATCACGTCCAGTGTATAGGGAAGAAGAAAATGATAAAGGCTAAAGAGAAACAGCAAGTGTCCTCAGCCATTACCAATGAGTTTGTACTGGACCAGTTAAGTGAATTATCACTGCAGTATTTTGATGCTGCTTGGGATGACTGGGTTGATGTGGACAACCTGGTAATCAGCTGCCAGAAAGGGTAAATCTAAAGGCTACTGCTGGGATTACTATGTTTGATAAAGAGGTGATCAGTGATCTGGTTAAATCTACTACACTCAATAGGTGAGTACCGTACTGTATTATCAACAGATTACTTTACTTAGATTTAATGTTGCAAAATTAAGATTCTTCCCCTGATTTTTAGGCTAAATTGTAGGCCTGTATCTGCCAGAATAACCAAAATAATTTACACTAAAAGTTTCTGCTTATTAAAAATTAGTTACAGTTTGCCCTATTTAAGTCACATAGTCTGTCATGCTTATGTCCCTAATTAACTAGTTACCCAAATCCGAGTGGTACGGTATCTACCAGAAAATGTATATTTTTGCTGTGAAAATCTGTAATTACAGCTTGTATAACTTTACTGTAGTTTATATCAGTGGTAGTAAATTAATTCAATGAGAAGAAGCATAGATAACCCCTCAGTGGGGTAAGAGATACTGTAGATTGATAGATAGATGGGACGTGAATTGTACCATGTACTGTACAGTCATCATCATCATCATTTTCGTTTAACGTCTGTATTTTCCCATTTAGGATGGGGTTGGACGGGCGATGACTGCTCTCCACATCTGTCTATCTTGTACCATATGTTCTTCTATTCCCATTAAATTCATATCTTCCATTAAACACGTTTTCCACTTTTTCATGGGCCTTCCCACCGGTCGCCGGCCCCCGACTCTCACCTCCTCCACCTCACTCAACACCCCCCCCCCTCCGCTCTTCTCACATGTCCAAACCATCTCAGTCTTCTCTGCCTCAACCTAACAGAAAGGTCTTCAACCGCACACATCTCTGCCACTTCACTGCTAGACCTCCCATCTTGCCACCTTATTCCTGCCATGTATCTCAGCATTCTACGGTCACAGCTGCGTATAATCTCCATCAGTCTGTTTGTCAATGCCCATGTTTCTGTTCCATACATAAGAGCAGGTCTCACACAGGCTTCGTATGTCCTTCCTCTGGTCCTCAGCCCTATGCTGCGGTTCACCAATAAACTGGCCATTTCTCACCATCTTCCCCATGCAGTTGCTACTCTTGCTCTTACTGCTCTTTCCACTCCTGCTTCACAGTCCAACACATCTCCCAAGTAGCAGAACTGTTGCACTTCCTCTATCACGCCTCTGTCACAGATTCATGACACACACCCCTCTCCTCCATCCATGTTCTTGAAGCGATCAAACATACTCTTTGTCCTCAATAGATTTATTAATAAAAAAAAAATCTTAACTCGAACCAGATACTCCTATACCTTTAACAAACATAACAATGGCTACTTAACTCTACCTTAACACATGAATACAATGTCAATATTTTATCTTAATTTACATCATTAGCAACAATTTATCCACTTACTCGTACCTTAAAGTACCAACAAATATATATATATACTTAATCCTATTGCAATTATTGACAAAATGTAAATAATCATACCTTAGATTAATAACACAATGTAAATACTTATTCCTACCTTAATTTAATAACACAATGTAAATACTTAACCCTACCTTAAATTAATAACACAATGTAAATACTTAACCCTACCTTAAATTAATAACACAATGTAATTACTTAATCTTACCTTAAATTAATAACACAATGTAAATACTTAAATTATACCTCAATATCAAAGGAGAGCCGGCTGACCCACGAACCTGGTACGGCGGTAGTGCCACAAAACCAATCACGGGACACTTACTTTACTCGCCCTGCCCGCCCTGTCCCTCTCCAGCCCCACCACCCTGTACGGCTAATGCAACACCACAGCGACTTAAAACACTTCCCCTATACCCACTCACTATACGGGGATTCACTTCACACAGCTACTGTACGATATCACACTGAGGCCAGCACGGGCAGGGCACAGGAGGACTACACTTAGCACCAACCGTCCAGTCCGGGTGTCAGACCGACTCTAACCTCCTCTCGCCTGCTTTCCACACCTCGGTTCGCATTTCCCCCAATAGCCAGTTCGACACAGCATTACCTTACCTTACCAACCATGAACCCATCTCGAAACCCTGAATTTACCTCCCTTACGAACCATCTTGTCAATTTTCTTGACAGCCTCCATTTACCATCAACCCGGCATCCTCTTCATCACCATCACTATCACTACCCATCCCCTCCCTCACACATCTAGGACATACAAAGTTCCGTACACCTCGGAGAATTATCAAACCCGAGCATCGTTGGTGACACCATTTATTACACTCAGTACAGAGCACTGAGTTTGTTCCCACTCCTCTTCCACAACATCCACATGGCCATCTTCCTGACTGAATTAATTTTCTAGCCTTGTTTCCAGTCACCATCATTTTTGTCTTTTCCATGTTTATTTTCAGCCCTTTCTGTTCCATCGTTTCCTTTCACCTGTTAAACATATTTGTTACTTCTTCCTTTGATTCTGCTGTCAAGACCAGATCATCGGCATAGAGCAGTTCCCATGGACCATTTCCTCTTGCCAATTTAGTAGCCTCCTCCATTACTGTGATGAAGAGTAGTGGAGTAAGAGCTGATCCCTGGTGTACTCCCACTCCAATGTCAAAGTCCTCTGATGTTCCTGCCTTTGTTTTCACCCTTGACCTTGATTCCACATACAGAGACATGACTGCAGCCACAAGCCTTTCTGGCACTTTTTGTCTTCATAGTGCCCACTCAATCGCTCTCCTTGGCACTTGATCAAATGCCTTCTCGAGGTTCACAAACACATGGTACAACTTCTTCTTCTTCTCACTGAACTTTTCCTGCATTTGCCTCACTATAAAAATTGCATCTGTTGTTGACTTTCCTGGGCAAAATCCAAACTGCCGACTATCCTCTTTTATCAGTTTCCTCAACCTCTCCTCCAATACCTTCTCAAATAGTTTCATTCCATGCTCCAATAGTCTAATTCCTCTATATTTTCCACACTCCAGGGCATCTCCTTTTCCTTTATATATTGGGACAGTCTCACTACTTTTCCAGCCTTCAGGAATTTCTCCCTCGTCAACTATACTTCTAAATACTCTTGTTAAATCTCCTAAAACACCTGCTTTCTTTATCAAGTCACTTGTCATTCCCGTTGGTCCTGCCGCTCTTCCATTTTTCATTCCTTTTAATGCTCTCTTCACTTCCTCTTCTGATATTTCTTCTATTGGTCCTTCCACCATGTCCGTCTCTTCCAGCATGTGTTTATTTTCCTCATTTAACAAGTCTTCAAAGTAACATCTCCACCTCCCAAGTATCTCTTCTATATTTATATGGATAACTCCCCTTTCATCCTTTATATACTTTGCTCCCGTTACATCTTTACTCTCTCTTCATTTGTTTTGCAATTTTAAACATTTCTTTTTGCTTCTCACTACTATTCAGTTCTTCACTCCAATTTTCCCATGCCAGCCTCTTTGCTCTGGCTACTTCACTTTTTGCCTGTCTTGTTTTCTCTTTATACAGTATTCTCTTTTATCTTCTTCATTCTGTGTTCTTTGCCATCTCTTGTATGCCCTTTTCTTTTCCTGCAGTGACCTCTGCACTGCTTCATTCCACCACCATGTTTCTCTTCGCCTTCTTCAGTGTCCTGTGGTTTCACCACAAACTTCCTTTGCAGCCTCCAGAACATTTTCACTCAGCTGCTTCCAACCCCCTCTGTTTCTATTATTTTTCTGTTGAACCTTCACTTCAAATTGTCTTCGTGTATTCTCATCCTTTAGTTTCCACTCTTTTATTTTCTTTTTGCCCCTCTGCATTTTTGTTCTCTTTAAGTCTGTCACATTTAGATCTGCTTTCAATAGACGATGCTGTGTTAAACACTCCTCTCCTGGGATGACCTTACAGTCTTTTACATTGTATCAGTTACCGCTGCCACCATTATGTATCCGTGGGGGTCCACATCTCTGCTTCTCTCTGTCTGTGGAAATACCAACCGGAACTCTCCATTATATTTCAGTGTGGCTATCTCTTACCAGCCAACTGTACAGACTTACTATCCTCTGTTTGTCGTCTCTGCTTCAATCAACTCACTTACTCATACCGTTGATGAAGTACCCTTATTAGTCTTATTACTGGGGAATATATTTAGTACTCAAAGGTTTAGAGTAAACTCATGGACTTGTCTCTATTTACTGATGTAGCTTATATATCAGTTACAGGTTACAATATACTAGACACAACTCGTGTCTCTCTAAACTTATGTTACAAGGAAAGGGAATCTCTCTCTTAGGGTAGGGCTTCATCCTCCCTCCTTTCTAATCCATGTCTGGGCTCCAAGTGCACCTCACTTCTCTCGACCCTTCCTCACGTCCCTACCTAGTGCCACAGTGCCACACCCACTACATAGGTTACAGTTCGTGACAGTGACGCTACGTTTATACATGATATACATACACTTTAACTACACGATTATATAAGAATAATATGAGTATATATATATTGTCCCTTTCTCTACATACGAGATGACAATAAACAATTGATTATAGCATAGAGACTTACATACAGATAATATATAGAGTGAATCTAGCATTCAGAGCTCAGCACTGGCAAGTCTCCATCATGCCTCCATCACGCGGTCATCATGCTGTCAGATCAGCACATTTCTTAAGATGTCATGTCCGGTGAACTGGTTTGAACTGCTTTCAACCCTCACGGTATCTTCCTTACCTCCACACTCACCCTGTCATCAATATACACCGGATGCGATCTAACACCTTGTAGTTTTAGCCGGCTCCAAGAAGTGCAAGCATAAGCCCTATACTGGTGCCTCTGTGACTGGTACCATGAATACAACACTGATACATCATACAACATTGATACACGGCTACAACATGTATCTCTCTCTCCTTTTTCAGCAGTATAAAATCAATTTGTGTTTCTGCTCCTCCACTTTTATATGTAATTTTCTTCTCCCTGTCCTTTTTAAACATAGTATTTATGACCCTCGGCTCTTTTTTACTTTGGCAGAATTCCAGTATGCTTTCTCTTTGCCGATTTCTCGCTCCAAATCCGTATATGCCCATGACTTCTTCGAATCCTCCCCTGTCCTCTCCAATATGTCCATTTAGGCTAGGTCACCTGCAACTAGTAGTACCTCAGATTCTGACACTATTGTTGCATCATCCAACGTACCCCAAAAGGCTTCTTTTTCTTCCTCCGGCCTACCTACTTGTGGTGCATATACTGAAAATATGTTTGTAACTTTCCTTCCCATGACGATCTTTATCTTTATTATGTTAGCATGTATTCTTTCAACCTTTATCACATCCACTGCTAGCTCCTCTTGTACCAGTATACCTACTCCTCCTACTTTCATCTCTTCTCCAGACCACCAGAGCTTTTAGCGTTCCTCTCCGCATCCCAACATTTTACTTCCCTCTCCTTTATATTGTACTTCCTGTACACAACAAATGTCTATTTTCCTCCTTTTCAACATTTCCACCACCTCTCTGCTCCTCCCCACCATCCACCCAACGTTCATTGTACCCACCCTCAGATTTATTTTATTTTCTTTTATATTCAGTCCGGGGATTCTTCGCACCCCCTGCCCACTTAAGGTCTGCCGGGGACTGGGGGCCATTTCTTGTGTGGTTGCCATCATTTTTTGTTGGAGCGAAATTTTTCGTGGTTAGCATGCCCTTGCTTACAACCACCACAGGTATCGGCGGTGGGCCTAGCCTTTGCCTGTCAAAGGCATACCTTACAAGGCAGCAGGGGGTTTGGATTCAGAGTTTTCCTTCTCCTAGCCTTTATACCCTACAAGGCAGCAGGTACTGTACCCTAAACAGGTGCTACCATTCCGGGTCAGAATGGACCTGAGAGTAATGGTGATTAAAGGGTAACTCCACTTTCCCTACAACTCCAAAAGTCCCCAATCAGAGCCTCACCACCGGCTGTAGTTTATACACTCTCCTCTTTTTTTTATTACAGGTTAGGTTCCTGAAGGTGTCGCATAAAGTGAATTTGGCATAAAGTAAATTGTACATTTCCATAAGAAATAATGGTACTTTAACTTGAAAATAAGAGTTCGTGTAAATTGCATATATTTAATTTTTTTCATGATACGCACTATTTCAAATTCGCATAATTTAAACTCGCATAAAAAGAGAGGAGAGTGTAGTCATACCCAGGACAGTATGTATGAGGTTAACATGCCTTCCAAGAAATATTTTATGTTCATTTATAATAGTTGACAGACAATCAATTTAGAGCCTGTTATGTACTGTATGATGATATGTGGTATGAATATCAGTTAATTATCTTATCTATCTATCTATAGCTCTGACGCCTCGTTCCCTCCGGGAACTCCCTCCAAGGGGGTGGCCACGGCAGAAGTGTTTCCAGTTATCCCTGTTCCAACACTTCCTCCTTACTTACTCAAATCCTCCTCTGACCCTTACGTTTCTCTCCTTTACATACTCTTCCACTCTATTCTGCCATTTAACTGGTGGTCTGATTCTCACACCACATCCCACAACTTCACTTCCATACACCTTCTTTACAAACTCTTCACCTTGCATTCTCTCTACATGTCCAAACCATCTTAATGTATTACGCTTCACTCTCTCAACCACTCCACACTCAATACCGATTGCCTTCTCACTCATACCACATCTCTTATACACACTCTCATTACTTTCTCCATCCCACCTTGTCAGTCCACATGCACCTTTCAAGTACTCATTTCCACAGCACCTATTCTTGACTGATGAGCCCTACTCCATGTCCAGGTCTCCGACGCATATGTCAGTGTTGGCAGGATTATACTATTTCGCAGTCTCCTTTTCACTTCCATACTCACACTTCTACCCTTCATTATCCTCCCCAGTGATCCTATGACCTGTCTACCCTTCACTGCTCTCTCCCTTATTTCTCCTTCCATGTTTACACATAACTGTCCCCAGGTACTTAAACTCCTTCACTTCATCCATCCTCTCACACCTCAGAGTTATCTCGCACTTTGTCCCAGTTGGTACTTCCACTCTGTAAGGAGTAGCAAAGTCAATCACTTCAGTTTCTGCTCTCTCAAACACCATCACTTTACTTTTACCCACATTCACCTTCAGTTTCCTTCGTTTACATACAGACTGAAATTCGTCCACCACTCTCTGTAAATTCCTTTCACTCTCAGCCATCAACACAGTGTCATCCGCAAACAAACTTGCCGCCAAGGACCAATTTACTTCATTCAGCCTCAACTTCACCCCCAGACCATTCACTTTGGCTTTCATCTCTCTTATACAACCATCCATATATATATATATTGAACAACCACGGTAACATAACACATCCCTGTCTCAGCCCTACACTAATATTAAAACTCACTTAGATCACCCTCTACCCGCACACATGCTTTTGCCTCTGCATAAAATGCCTCAATGCCTTCCAGCAGAGATCCCCCAACACCATATATTCTCAACACCTCTGACATAGCTCTCCTATCAACCCTATCATATGCCTTCTCCAAGTCTATGAAGGCAGCATACAACTTTCTACCCTTCCCAATATATTTCTCCACTATTGATTTTAATGCAAATATTTGGTCCACACATCCTCTACCCTTTCTAAACCCTCCCTGCTCCTCACTAACTTTATTCTCTGTTACTTCCATCAGTCTCTCAGTTAAAACCTTCCCATACACCTTCCCCGGTACACTAAGAAGGCTTATTCCCCTATAACTACCACACTCCTCCTTACTCCCCTTTCCCTTATACAACGGTACAATTATAGCCCTCCTCCAATCCTTTGGCACCTCTCCTTGCCTCCAAGCCAATATTATGATGCTGCAGTACTGGAAGAATAATTTTAATGTTTTTTTATGTTTTTTTGTGTACAGCCTACAGTACAGTCAGCACTACTAAACATGAACAGATCTGTATTCTTTAAATTATATATTGTACAGTACAGTACATTGTTCCTACAGTATAAATCTAATGACATTTCATATAGGAGGCCCATTTATGTACAGTACGGTACAGTATTTATATTTTTGTACCCACGTTTTTAAAAATACATTTGTATTTTTGTACCAAGCTTTATTTATAATTTCCTATCTAAACATGAACAAATCTTTATCCACTGAAATGCTGAATATTGTTCCTACAGTATAAATCCCATATGAGGCCAACTTAAACATTTTTATTTTTGTACCCATATTCTTTAAACGTCTCTCCCTTTTTTTAACTTTACATTGTATATTCTTGTTTATTTCATTGTAATTATTATTGCAGATGCCAAGGGGATGTTGTGTTCCTGGATGCAAGGCCAATTATAAGACCTTTGAGGTGTCTGCATTCCGGTCCCCTTCTGATGAAAGACAACGGCTGCAATGGGTAAAGGCTATCCATAGGGAAGACTTCACACCATCCACTACTTCAGTGGTCTGTGCCAGACATTTTGAAGAGCATTTCATCATTAGGGAAGATAGTATTACACGTCCGGATGGAACTGTAATTACAGCCAAGAGAGGGACACCAGCTCTAGCAAAGGATGCATTCCCAACCATCTTTCCTAACCAGCCGAAGTACTTGTCAAAGGAAGCACCACCTGCTCACACAAACCCACAAGAAAGAAAAGACAAGATGCTTGCAAGAGATGAAGTACAATTTCAAGTATGGATAAAAAATGACATGATAAACAGTTTTGAGGAGTTTGGTGATAAATTTGTTGGTAAGCTTTGTAAAGATTGGCTGTTTATTTCCAGTGATTGTTGTGTGTGTCTTAAAACCCAATTGTGATGGCCAGCCAAATATATCCATGCTGTATTACTGATATTATACATTTAGGCAAAGGTACTGTACTTACTTCAGAGTGAGGAGTCGTTTACAGAACATATACTGGACAACTTTAGATTCACTCTCACCAACTTTACACCGTGAGAGGAAGGCCATCCATGCATGCATGTGAAGTACTGTAACTTGACCCACACTCTCTCCCCTCTTGTGAGTGAGTGAGTGAGCGAGCGAATGACCTGCATGCACATGAAGTACATATGTGATTGTGTCCCATTTGATGCCGTCTGTCCAACTTAATTCACGGTCTCCTATGAGTGAATGACATACTGCAAGTACTGTACCTACAGTCTCGTCCATCCACTCTTGTGAGGTTAGCTCTTGTTGTTGATCAGATACAGGGGATGCTGTGCACCATCTCTCTCTCTCTTTCTTTCTGTTGCCTGCCCAAAAATTTCACCCATTGCAAAGTTACTACTAAAGTGTCAACACAAAGCATTTTTAGTAATGATAACGGCATTAGTATTATTATGATTGTGTTGTGCCAACACAGAGCATTTTTAGTAATGATGATATTGGTATTATTGTGTGTAGTAGCAACATGAAGCATTATAATAATGATGTCATTACCAACACAATTGTATCATCATCATCATCTGCAATAGCAGAGAGATATCCTCACTGTGCTTCACCATCTTGGAGGAGTCACGACCATCTCTACATTCAACATGGTTAAGTTTTCTTTGTGGTAGTCTGGCGTTCCAACATCCGGTTGCATGTCGAAAATGCCAGCCGTGACGTCGCTATGAACGCTTGGCCGCCACAAGCCAGTTATCCCTGTGGTAACTTTTCTGACACCTCTTGCTTAAAACTCGTAAGGAACTCAAAAGGATCGATAGGCCCTGCTTTCGCAGTCCGTATTCGTACTGAAAATCAGGATCAAGCCAGCATTTGCCCTTTTGCTCTACGCGAGGTTTCTGTCCACGCTGAGCTGGCCTTGGGACATCTGCGTTATCGTTTGACAGATGTACCGCCCCAGTCAAACTCCCCATCTGATTCTGTCCTCGGCGTGGATCGCGACACGGGCCGGCCTCCGTTAAGAGGGTCCGGTCCCGTCCGGGCTGAGGATGGGCGTAGCGGGCCAGAGACCCGCAGACATCCCGCCGGTACTACTGTCGCTTAGGGCTAAAATAGAGACCAATCTCGACCCGCGGAGGGGAAGAGCACTCTCTCCATATCACCGAGTAAGTAGAGAAACCATCAGAGTAGTGGTATTTCATTGACGACAGCCCCCGAAGGAAACCATCTCCCACTTACATGCTACACCTCTGATGTCTCTCTACAAAATCAGACTAGAGTCAAGCTCAACAGGGTCTTCTTTCCCCGCTGTTGGACGCAGGCCCGTTCCCCTGCCTGTGGGTTCGCTAGACAGTGGGTAGGGACAGTGGGAATCTCGTTAATCCATTCATGCGCGTCACTAATTAGATGACGAGGCATTTGGCTAATTTTTTTTATTTTTTTTTCACATCCTACTGAGAAACAGTGCATAGAAAATAATTCATAATTCTTAAGTAGAAATAGGTTACAAAGACAAATTTATTCAAGATGGAACAACAAGTGCTTGATAAGTGCAAGATGTAGGATGTGGATGTTCGCCCTTTGATGTCGAAGTGGCTTTCTTCGTTTGACGCTATCCCGCGCCATGTCCTCCAAGTGCTCGGTGGGCCCCCAATATTGCTGCAGATCCTTCCATGGCCCGCACAACCAGCAGCTCAATTTCATCTGCCCGCAGGCCCCAATCCTTCAGGGTGTTGAATGAGGCATGCGCCATCAAACCCTTCCAGCTGATGGTAAGTGAGGAGTAAGATGGCGCATGACCTGTGGCTTCCTTGACGTGCTCTGTGATGTCCTTGGTGTTGTAGTATGACGTCTTAATTCTGTGTGCAGCTTTTAGTGTAGTGGCGACGGAGTCTGAGGTTATTTGCACATCAATCACTGTGGACTTTTGTTGGTTGTATACTATAAGGTCTGGTCTCCTAATGCCAGCAGTGGTGCGGATCGTTGGCTCCCTGATGATAGTGGTGCCAGACTTCCTTTTCAATGACTGGGCCATGAGGTCCAGTACCCTATCATGCCTTACTGTCCTCTCTGGGGACAGAAGTGGGCAGGTTTGCATGATGTGTCCCAGTGTTTCGATCCTCCCACATCCTTTGTCGCAGAGAATTGGTGCTCCAGGTCTGCCTCTTGAAGCTCGTAATCTGTTATATGCCACTCCTGCTCTAATTTTCAAACATGAAACATAACGATGTCCTTTCATCAGCCCAGTACCATTATCAACCCACTTGCTCGTATTGGGCGACTGTGTAGCTTCTCTTATACCTTTGCCGTCCAGAGTGTTATTCCATGCCTCTTGATGTTTCTCCCTATTCCTCTGCTTCATACACTTTGCTGACATGTGTTCTTCTGGGATAAGGCTTTGGGCTGCATTAGCCACTAGAACATCCTCTGACTCTGTTAGTCTGTCCCTCATTCCCTGTCTCCTTAACGGCACTTGGTCAAGGAATGAAGGGATGCCAAGACCTCCATCCACAGTGTTCGTAAAGAAGAACGATGTTGGGGTGTCAGCTGGCAGATGTAAAGCTCTCTTAATAAATTTTCTAAATTCCATATCCATCTTCTTTAGCAAGTTCTTCATTGATTTTCCTAGAATCCTTCTATAGATGTGCCTAGCAAAAGTAATTGTCTTGATGGCCCAGACTTTCTGTTGTAGCTTTAGTGGGGCCTTCTGTATGTTCCCTAGTTCCTCTTTCAGGGCTGCTAAAGCTCTATCTGGTTCTTTGTTCCTAGGTGTTGGTCCCACCTCTAGACCCAGGTATTTGTATGTCTCGTCTGGTTCCAGGGGTTTGATATCTGTGCCACTTATATTAAATTTTGTGGCAGCATCTACGAGCCATTTTCTTCTCTTTTTATCCCCCTTTATGTGGAGAGTAGCACACTTATTTGGGCCGAGTTCCAGGCCAACCATTCCTGCAGCATTAACCAATCTCCAACTGCTCCTGCAGTCCACCCGGAGTTGCCGCCAGTAAGACCACATCGTCTGCATAGGCAATGTACGGTACTTTATTACCAGCTATGACGATGCCAGGGGCGGGTGACAGCTCCGAGAGGACCCAGTCTAGTGTGATGTTGAATAAGAACGGAGACAGTGGATCTCCCTGCAGGACGCCTCTCGAGATCTTCGTTTCCTCTCCCAAAATAGTAGTGCTGGCTTTTCCATAAAGGTCACCAATGTACTCAATAACACAGTTAGGGAGACCCCACCTTCCTGCAGCCTTCACAAGGGACTCATGATATATCGAGTCGAAGGCTTTCCTGAAATCCAGGAAGGCTATGATACCTGATTTATTGTTCTTAGTACAGGATTTAATGATCCTCTGGATCAGGAGGAGATTGGAAGCCACACCTTCCTCCGGGGCAAAGCCTTTCTGATGGAAGGGCAGTGGTGCTACCCGGAGACACCTTTTGGCTATGGTTTTATTTAAGGTTCTTGTGAGGAGTGAGGTCACTGTTATAGGTCTATAGTCACCAGGGCCTTGTGGGTTTGGCTTTTTAGGTATTAGGCTGGTCTTGCCCTTTGTCCAGGTTGTTGGGGTATTCCCATAGTACAGGATGGTGTTAAATCCCCACACTAATCTGGTTCGGGGCATTTCTGCCAAATCTTTCCACTTGATCTTATCAGGTCCCGGGGCTGTATCTTTCTTGGTGGTGTTTATAGCTTGCATAATTTCTTCTAAGGATATTGGACTGGCAATTTCAGTCTTAACTTTGGCTGCCTTCGGTGTTCTTGGGTCCGGTAATGACGCCCCGCTGAATAAATTTTGCCAATATTCCTTGAGATCTGGTGGTGGTGTTGGCAAGCTATCCAATTGGCAATTAACGATGTGCGCTACTGCTCGACTCCTGTCCTTCTCCCAAAGTTGTTGTGTGATCTTATATCTCCTCCTGATCCTTTGGATCCGGGTGAGAGGTCTATCATCTTGGGTCTTCACCTCCTCTCTTGGTGCTAAAACCGCTCCCACTGGGTTCATTTCTTAAACATCTCTCCTCTCTCATGAACTGAGGCAGGGAATGGAACACCCAGTTGTAAGGAGGCCTTTGCTATCACAGTCCTGAGTTCTTGTCTAATAATGATGTCATTGACAACATCAGGATGCCTGGTGGAGCTCCTTTTCCTTCCTCTTCCTCTCCTTGTTCTTCCTGGGTGGTCCTCACCTATTCTCTCTAGTGCTCTGGCATGTGGACTGCTGGAGGAGTCAGAGCTGGTTATCGAACTTCCAGGTGTATCCTTCCTGCCCCTTCTCTTCCTCCTACTTGTCACTTGACTTGTATCTACTTCTTCAGATGTTCCATCATGACTATTCCTAGACCTTCTGCCACTTACATGTAACATAACTCCAGCTTCCGTATAGCTTTCACCGTCGCTCCTGGTGGAGTTACGGTCCCAGCTGCCTCTTTGAGTTTCTGGTTTTCTTCCATCTGCACCTGGTAAGTGGCTCTCCTCATTGTCCTCTTTTGCTTTTGTCGGTTCTTCTATAAGGTGTTTAACCTTGTTCTTGTATGAGTCTTTTCTTCTTAGGCCTTTGATGGCCTCAACTGTCCTGTGGGGTAGCACATGAGCGTGAAGGGACTGGTTGATGGCTCTGTCTTCACTGTGCTCCGCCTCGTACCTTGCCATTCTCTCTGACTCCTTGTCATCCCACCTTGGCTTCTTTGCTTGGGCTAATATCTTTTCCGTTTCTTGGCGGTGAAAAAGTTGTGCATGTTGGTGCCGTTCATGTACTCTGCGGCCACGGTAGGAGGCGAACACTTTCCCACAAGTAGGGCATGTTGGGGTTTTGTCGTCCTCCATCTTACTACAGTGAAGCTGAGTTTGCAACACTGTGAATTATTTGTGCTTTTAAGATATCCGGGAACTGCTAGGTGGTATGCAGTTTCCTCGGTAACCAGGATTAGCCTCAGAGGGTACTTAGTTCCCCTAAGAGTTTCCAGCGGGACCACGTGGAGGTTCTTGGCCTTGTAACCTACCTCTCTGTGTTAAGACAACTCGGTCAATGCAGCTCTATTCGTATTCCAGTCAGTCGCTAAGTCGCTACTAAATGCACATCAGTTAGGCTACACCACAGAGAGAGTCATAGTTACTCCCGCCGTTTACCCGCGCTTGGTTGAATCTCTTCACTTTGACATTCATGCGCGTCACTAATTAGATGACGAGGCATTTGGCTATTTTTTTATTTTTAAATTTAATTCGATACACGACGAATGGATTTACGTTTATTCTATAGGGTAAACCATAAAAAAAAAAAACGTAGCTATGACATCGGTTCTGAAAAAAACGAAAAGTAAGCACACCGCCCGGTATTTTTTCTGAAGGACCCGGTGCTCCGCCCTTTAGTGCACATTCCTGAGGGCTCCTGCGCCACAGAACATGCGGTACATCCGCACACTGTCCTCCAGCATACGCACCGTGATGAGCTTGCTAACCTCATCGGTGCCCCCAAGCGCCTTGAAGGTGTTATACGACGCTTGGGCCCAAGCGAGGAGGAGGTTGGAGACACCAACCAAACAGGGCAGTACTCCTAGGGTGGACACTGGACTGGTGATAGGGAGGGTTGGAACTCCCGTTTCACCTGTCTGTCCACCTTTGCTGATCTTTTTCGTGTCTCACATACACCGAGAGTAGTCCAACATACTCCCAAAGACATCACTCTCTCTATTTACACAATTATACAAACACGCTACACACCACACCCTTTGTCCAAATGATATCCCCCAAAATTTAAATAAACTATGAATACAATTAAAAATCAAGCCTCGGAGGCCCCTGGGGATGGGTCAATAAACTCCCCTCAGTCTGGACCATTTGTTGACGACCCCCCGAGATGCCCTGGATCATTGTCTGACACACTCTTTATCAACTTTTGCAACATTCGCGGTCTTTCCTCTAACTTCTCCTCTGTTGAACACCACCTCTTCTCCGCTAAACCTCATCTTCTCTTCCTCACCGAGACCCAGATCTCAGCATTAACTAACAGCAACCCCTACTCTGTCTCCTCTTACTTTCTCTATCCTCAGTTTCGTGCCAAAGGCGGATGTTGCGTATACGTACGCAACGACCTCACTTGTTCTCGTGTTCCCGAACTTGACTCTTCTGATTTCTCAACTATCTGGCTTCGGCTAACCTGCTACTCTCAAACTAAATACATCTGTGCTGTATATCTATCTCCTAACTCTACTGACTATACAAAATTCTTCGACTATCTTACTTCTAAAGTGGAACACATTCTATCCCATTCTCCTTTCTCAGAAATCTCCATTTTAGGAGATTTCAACGTTCACCACCGCCTTTGG
The DNA here is from genome assembly GCA_034508575.1 of Petrolisthes manimaculis. Taxonomy (NCBI): domain Eukaryota; kingdom Metazoa; phylum Arthropoda; class Malacostraca; order Decapoda; family Porcellanidae; genus Petrolisthes; species Petrolisthes manimaculis. Next base: position 39,805 of record JAWZYT010005505.1, read on the forward strand.
CTTTCATCTCCCTTCACTGATCCACCTGGTGAACAAGCCTTTACTTTTTCTATCCTTAACGACCTAGAGCAGTTAATTCAGTACCCTACCCGTATTCCAGACCGCCTTGGAGATCAGCCCAATATCCTTGACTTATTCCTAACCTCTCATCCTTCTGCTTATTCTGTTGAACTTTTCTCTCCCTTGGGCTCCTCCGATCACAATCTTATTTCAGTATCCTGTCCTATCGCTCCTGTAAGACCTTTGGACCCTCCCAGCAAGCGGCGTCTGTGGCACTACAGCGCTGCTGGCTGGGATGATCTGAGGCAATACTTTCAAGATTTCCCATGGAGTGATTTTTGCTTTCGTGGCCGGGGTCCCTCAGAGAGTGCTGCACGCATCTCGGAGGTGATCATCTCGGGCATGGAGGCATACATTCCATATTCTTTCCCTCTTACTAATTCACGAAAATCTTGGTTTAATCACGCTTGTTCTACTGCTGTCCACAACAAGGAGGTAGCTTTCAGACGGCACCGACGCCTTCAAACTGATGAATCTCGTGCTCTGTATATCTCTGCCCGGAATTGCGCCAAATCTGTTCTCCGACTAACCAAAAAATCCTTCATCCGTGCCAAGTGCAATGACCTGTCCAACTCCTCCACCTCTCGTTCTTTCTGGCATCTAGCCAAAAATCTCTCCAGTAACTTTACTTCTTCCTCTTTCCCTCCCCTCATCCTTCCTGATGGAAATGTTGCCATCTCTTCACCTGATAAAGCTGAACTCTTCTCTCAAACCTTTGCCTCTAACTCTACACTGGACGATTCCGGCTCTGTTCCTCCAACTCCACCCCCCCCCCCCTCTGACTTACTTATGCCTGCCATTAGAATATCTTCAAAGGAAGTATTTTCTGCCCTCTCTGGCCTTAACACTCGGAAGGCGTACGGACCTGATGGGATTCCTCCTGTTGTTCTCAAGAACTGTGCTTCCGTGCTGACACCCTGCCTAGGCAAACTGTTCCGTCTATGTCTATCATTTAACACTTTTCCTTCTTGCTGGAAGTTTGCTCTGATCCAACCTGTTCCGAAAAAAGGAGACCGTTCCCAACCCTCCAACTATCGCCCTATTGCTCTGACCTCATGTCTATCTAAAGTCTTCGAATCTATTCTTAACCTCAAAATTCATAAGCACCTTATTTGTCATGACCTTCTTTCAGATCGCCAGTATGGTTTCCGTCAGGGACGATCTACTGGCGATCTTCTATCCCTCCTCTCTGATTCATGGTCATCCTCCTTTCGGAACTTTGGTGAAACTTTTACTGTTGCCCTCGACATATCCAAAGCTTTTGATAGAGTCTGGCACAAAGCTTTAATCTCCAAACTGCCCTCATTCGGTTTCTATCCCTCTCTCTGCACCTTTATCTCTGATTTCCTTTCTGACCGTTCTATAGCTGCTGTTGTAGACGGTCACTGTTCTTCTTCCAAGACTATCAATAGTGGTGTTCCTCAGGGTTCTGTTCTATCACCCACCCTCTTTCTTTTGTTCATTAATGACCTTCTTAACTGTACCTCTTCCCCTATCCACTCCTATGCTGATGATTCCACCCTACACTACTCCACTCATTTTGACAACCGTCCATCCCAGCAGCTACTCTCCACATCACGTGATGATGCAGTAGCACGCCTGACTTCTGATCTTTCCCTCATCTCTAACTGGGGCAGAGAGAACCTTGTTGTTTTCAATGCCTCAAAAACACAGTTCCTTCATCTTTCAACTCGTACTAATCTTCCTGATGTCTATCCCCTCTCCTTTAACGATACACAACTTGACCTTTCCTCTTCTCTTAATATTCTTGGAGTCTCTTTCTCTCATAATCTCTCCTGGAGAGATCACATTACCTCTCTGACTAAAATTGCCTCAAAGAAGTTAGGTGTGCTGCGCAGATTCCGTGAATACTTCACCCCCACGCAGTTACTGTCTTTGTACAGGGGTCTCATCCGCCCCTGTATGGAGTATGGCTCTCATGTGTGGGGGGGATCAACCTTCACAACACTACTGGACAAGGTGGAATCAAAGGCCTTTCGTCTCATCAACTCTCCTCCTCTTACTGATTCACTACAACCTCTCTCTCTTCGCCGCAGTGTTGCATCACTTTCTCTCTTCTATCGCTATTACACTGGACATTGCTCTTCTGAACTCTCTCAATGTATGCTTCCTCCCCTCAGGAGAACATGCAACACTCGTCAAGCTTCTCGTTCTCACCCCTTTTCTGTCCAACTCCCTCATGCAAGAGTTAACCGGTACTCTCAGTCTTTCATATACACAACTGGTCAACTCTGGAACACTTTACCTTCATCCATCTTTCCACCTTACTACGACTTATGTACCTTCAAACGCAATGTGTCGGGGCATCTCGAACGAAATTGGACATGATTTTGGACCACTCTCTCACTGTACTATGTAGATGAGGACGGTAAGCGGGCCTGTGGCCTTTGTCCTCATCTTTGTTAATATAGAAAAAAAAAAAAAAAAAAAAAAAAAGCACATTGCCAGTTCATCACGATACTACTAATTACGGGGGGTTTGCCAGACTGCTCATTGACCCACTGCCGGATTATGGGCGTATTGTAGTAGTCTCTTTTCCTTTTGTGTGCGTCATTTGGGGTGGCAACTCGCATATCGGCGCATACCTGGACATCGATCACAAAGGATTGAACACTGTTCCACAAAACGATGTCTGGTTTCCTCAAGCCATTGGGGGTAGGAATGTTTGGTTCCCGGAGGACCTCCCACCCTCTATCCCCAAGGTGCTTACATACCGTTGTGACTATCTTGTCATGCCGTTGAACTCTCCAACCATGGGTCACCGGGCAGGACTGCTGGATATGGCCTGGTGTCTCTGGCCTTTGACAGCCATGTCTGCAGAGAACCAGCCGCTCAGGACGCCCCCTTGCTTCACGGGATCTGGTGCCAAGGACATTTCCCCGAAGCTTGATGGTGGAGACGAACTCCCCTCCACTCATCAGCCTGGTTCCAGCCCGCACCCACCCGGAAAAGCTCTGCAACGTGGCATCCGGCACCATCAACCGAGTTCCACCAGTCCAAGTCCCAACTGTCACTAGGTGCAGACTTGGGTAGCTCGTCCAGGTCGAACCCTTCACTCGCTAGCCATTCTCTGGAGATGGAGTTGATACTGGGGTCAGGTGAAGAGGCAGCCAGCCTCAGATACATGTTACACCTACTGGCTGGAATGCCAGTGGTGAAACACTTAACCCCCAAACCGCCCGCCCTGCGGCTCGAGAAGAACCCCATGGGGGTGTCTGGCAGCAAGTGCATGATCTTCTGTATGGTCTTCTGTGTTTCCACGTCAAACCTCTTCAGCCAACCTTTTTTCACTTCTCCATGGAGGAGTGGATACTGAAGCTGAGGCTGGAGAACCTCGGTAACGCACCAAAGCTTTTGCTGCGGCTTTAAGGGGGCTCTATTGATGTTATTGAGTCCCTTTCGGTACCTGGTTAGCAGTACTCCCGGAGTTCCGAGGGTAGCACCGGTCTCAATCCCCAGGTACCTATAGAAACTATTAGGGCCCAAGGCCCGGAGCTCCACACCGTTCAGGATGGTAAAACGGTGTGAATCCTGATACTAGGTTTTACGCTTACCGTCGGCTAAAAAGCCTAGGGTAACGCACTTTGCTGGACCTGGTTCAAGACCCACTTCAGCGGCCACAGCTACTAACCTATCGATCGCAACCTGCAGTCCCACCTGTGACCTTGCGGTGAGTACTACATCATCAGCAAAGGCCAGGTATGGCTTGCGGCGGCCATCCACCTCAGCTCCCACCGCAGCTGGTAGAGACGAGAGCACCCAGTCCAGAATGATGTTGAACAGTACAGGTGAGAGGGAGTCTCCTTGGAGTACCCCACTCCTTATCCTCGTTGTATGGGGACCAATGGTGGTTGTAGCCCCTTCATACAACCTTCTAAGGTGGTTCAAGAAGGCAGGGCCCAGACCGAACCTCTTCCCCGCCAGTATGATAGCATCATGACTGACGGAGTCGAAGGCTTTTCTAAAGTCAATGTATGCCAGGTAAAGGGACCGGTACCCACAAGGTGTTTTAGCAAGAGGAGGTTGGAGGCACAGCCTTCCTCTCTCTTATCCCCTAAAGACCGGTTGACGTGATAGACCGTCTTACAGTAGAAACCGGGTCACACCATATACCGTCACAGCGATTTAGCGCTATTTCGCGCCCTGTAGGGCTTGTTTTTCTTGTTATGCGAGAAAATACACTCACAACCCACTCAGTCGAACGAGAAAGAGTTGAAAGTAAGGATGGAACAATTTTGAAGTCAGTACACTATATAGGTTAAGAGTGTGAGCGTTGTGAATATAGGGCAAATCGAGGAATTTTGACGCTAGCGGCAGGGTAGAAATGTCGAGGCAGGGACCCCCCCTCCCGGTCTGCAGGGGTTAAACACTTTCTGATGTAGTGAGCAAGGAGCTTCCACCGCCACACTGGCAGCCAGAATACGGTGATACAACCTCAGAATGGTCGAAGTAACAGTAATTGGCCTATAATGGCCAGGCGCTGAGGGCAGATCTACTTTTGGAATGAGAGTTGTCCGTCCTCTCTTTCAAGCCTCTGGGACATCATCTATGAAGATGGCTCCATTCATTAACCAGAGAAGCTGATCGCTCTTGGCTGGATCTCTAAGAGAGGCCACCGTGAAACCATCCCACCCTGGGGCAGTCTTGGCGTTCATGGACCGGAGCGAGTGTTCCAGTTTGGCAGATATGATTGGAGCCATTATCTCATGCTTGTCATTATAGACAGCATGGGTTGGCCCTCGCTGAACTGGTATGCTTTCCTTTGAAAACTCCTGAACCCAGGCTTCCATCACCCCCATGGGTGCAGGCTCATCTGAGACCATATCTTGCCCTGATATGAGCTTAGTGATCCTGCCTCTGTTCTTCTTCCATCCTTTCTGACAAACCGCATAACGGCGCCTCCTGAGCATCCTTCTCGGTAGTCTTGGGGCCCCCACCGGCACCTCACCCTCTTCTGCAAGAATAAGACTGTCGCCATCACCCCTTCTTGGGATACTCCTCGCCCCGCAGTCCTTCACCTGCCCTGTTCCCGGGAACCAGATACGGAGTTGCGACTCCATGTCTTCCACTCCCGAAGGAGTTTGGACCTGAAGAGCCCGTGACAACTGAACCACTTTCTGCCAGACAAGGGCTCTGGTGGCCGTGTACTCCTCCACACCTGCCCACGGTTCGGGGACAGTTACCTCTTCCCTTACCCCTCCATCGGCATGGATGTTTCCAGGGGGCTGCCTTGGTGATACTCTCTCATCATCTCCCCGCATCCTCCCCCTGCCAGCCCTGTGAACCAAGGGCGGGAGGTTGAACTCCTCCTCTACCTCTAGCGTAAGCTCACATTGACGCGAAGCGTTGAGGTTTTGGGGTCGTCTTTCCCTGACAGGGACCACAGGCGGTGTGCCTGCCCTTACTGTCTGACCGCCCGTCACGACGGGAGGTGATCCCGCTGGAACTGGTGGTCTGGGGGAAAGGACTGGTCTTGGCGATCCAGCCTTACGCAAAGGAGAGAGCGGAGCTTCAGCACCTCTCAGTCTGTTCTCTCTCTCTAGGATCGTCCTAAACCTTTGGCTCTTCCGCTGGCATCGGAGGAAGTCCAATGTTCTACCAGGGAAGAGGGTTCGCTTGGCCAGACTGACCAACTCGCCAGGTCTCAAATCCGAATGGTCCAACTCGAATTGTGAAAGCAGTGTCAATTCTTCTACCGACCACCGCTTTCGCGGTTGAGCGTCTTTACGACGCCTTTCTTCCTCGTGATAAACCTCGGGGTGTGCCTTTCTCTCATGTAAACGCATACCTGCCAGTGTGCGAAATACGTGCAGGCAATGCGGACACTCGGCGCCCCCAGGTCTGGCTTGCACACCTCCCTCCGCCATCTGGCTTTGATGACAGAGGATATTGGTTTGGGTACAAAGGTGTGATAACCGATGTTATGGCTATTGCTCTCCTTGGTCACACGTCCTTATCCTGAAGGGGGGACGGTTTACCAGCGGTACCACGTGGAGGTGGAGAGCTAAGCACCTATCCCTCACCCAAGACTGCCTGTCGATCGCCTGTAGTTAGGACTCGTAGAGCGCTGGTTACAGGAATACTTCAGCAGGCAGAAATGAAGAGTCATACAGCTAACGCAAAAGAAATAGTTGCACTCGAACAAATTGCGACAGTTTCTAACGCCTTGTCTTTATTCTGGATTATCAACCTTACAAGCTGATTAATACAACAAAAAACACCTAGTAGGTAACTTTTGGTTTCATTTTCTATGTTTGAGTATGCTTGGGGATACCCTACTTTCCCCTCCTGCACCCGATATTAGTTGGCCAATTTTACTCCGCAGGCATTTTTTTTATTACGCTGCAAAATGTGTCCTACTAAGCTGACCATGGAGGAAAAGAAACAGGCGATGGCATTAGCAAGGCAAAATCCCCAATATCCAATGTTGACTGTTGGGTAGTGAAGATAAGGAAACTGTGGGCTGAGGTTGATGATTATTGTAAAAAATTGGCTGACGGTATGCCAAAACGTATCAAAGCTGTGTTAAAAGTTTATGGAAAAATAACTAAATACTAATAATTCTTCATGACATAAATTATTTTTGTTTCATTCATCCTAAAAAACTTTATAAGGTTAATAAATCATCCGTAGTTACGGATTTCGGCTGGTGCGACGATTTCTTTTGCGTTAGCTGTAGTTACTCATAGAGAGTCATAGTTACTCCCGCCGTTTACCCGCGCTTGGTTGAATCTCTTCACTTTGACATTCAGAGCACTGGGCAGAAATCACATTGTGTCAACATCACTTATGACCTTCACAATGCTTTGTTTTAATTAGACAGTCGGATTCCCCGTGTCCGTGCCAGTTCTGAGCTGGTCACTTAGTTAGGCCAGCCGACGTGAGTTGGGAACAGGCGACAGCGAGTGCCACCAGCCCCGAATGGAGGGCACCCCACCGGAGGCAGAGAAACCCCCCACACCCAACATTAGCCGTGCGCCATCCGCGGCGGCGGGCCCAACACCGGGACGCCAGTCCAGACGTCCTTCGGGCGTGAGAGCGTACGGGAGAGGCCACAAGGACCCCAAATGCCTCTCGGGAGAAGCGCGCAACGACGGGCGGGGAATATTTTGCTAAATTAAAAAGATAAGAAAGACTGGTGAATGTCCTGCTTGATGAGATACATGTGAAAAAAAAATCATGCATATAAAGGTGGTAAGATTTATAGTGCTTCTATAAATTCATATGAACCTACAACAACCATTCAGGCTTTTATGATTTCTTCCCTCTTATCCAAAAGCAGACATGTTACCGCTCTGTATCCAGTAAGCAATCTGACAGCAGACACACTCCTTGAGTTGACACACAAGGTTTTGGCATTCCTACATGACATAGGGTACAAAGTAGTATCATTAATATCTGACAACAACAGGGTAAAAAGAAACATGTTTGAGAAGATGTGTGGAGGTAGTCTTGCTTCCTCCATTTCAAATCCCTATGATTCAGGTGTGCCACTTTTCTTCCTTTTTTATTCAGTTCATCTATTTAAATGTATAAGGAATAATTGGTTGAGTCAGAAAAATCCCATACAGACTTTTGTAGTCCCTTCACCTTCTAACATTCAAATTCATAAGCAAGCAAGCCTTCAGCCATTAAAAGAATTGTATATAAAACAACGTAATAAGTATGTAAAGCTTGCTCCAGGTTTGTCGGAGAAGATCCTTTTCCCTACTAATTTGGAACGACAAAATGTTCAGTATGTTGTACGACTGTTTGATGAAAAAACTGTGGCTGCACTAAAAACTGTGAATAGTTCTGATGTGTCAGGTACTGTTGTTTTCTTGGAACATATAATATCTTGGTGGCATATTGTAAATGTTAAAACTCCATATTTAGGTATCCATTTACGTCAGCAGGAATGTAACCCGATTAGGAATGATTCATCTACTGATCCAAGCCTCAAGTTTCTTAGCAATTTTGGTCTTTGGCTTAAGTCCTGGGAAAAGTTAGAAATGCCTCAATAAGGTAGGGTTGGTAAATTGTCAAGGGAAACATTCTTTGCTCTCAGACACACAACATCAACAATGATAAAGTTGTGTGATTATCTACTAGAACACAATGACTTTCAGTATGTACTACTTGGAAAATTTCAAACAGACAGGTTGGAAGATAGATTTGGACTGTATAGGAGGATGAGTGGTACAAATTATAATGTTGCTGTTGCTCAGGTGATGAATCAGAAATTAAACTAAAAATCATGGCTGTTCTCTCCATGGCTTCATCCAAGACAGGTCCATGTAGTTCTGTTGACTACCTGGAAAAATTCAAGAGAGTTGAGGAATATGTGGAAGAGTAAACACTGTCAAAGGATGATGAAAGTGTGATGATTTTTATTGCTGGTTATGTTGCTCACAGTGTTAAAAAAAAGTTGAAATGTTCCGTATGTGTGAGTAGAGTCACTCTGGAGAAGAAACTTGAAGCTGAAATTCCTGACAGTTACCAGTATACAGTATAAAGATCCTTGATCGAGGTGGCCTGAAATGGCCAACAGATTTTACACTTTCTGTATGTACAGTATTTCAACCTACCAAGTATTCCAAGCTCTCATTGGTAAATTTAAGAAAGATTTTGTGCCCTGCAGCTGTCAAAGAAAAGTGCTAGTTCAGTTAGTCCTAAACTTTCTGCGGAGGGATTTTGATGCAAATGAATGTTGCCCCTGCAAAACATCAGTGCAGAACCTAATTTCAATGTGCATATGGCCTCTAACTAATATTCTGTTTAATAATTTCACAAAGACATATAACAATACAATAGTCAAAGAAAAAAATATGAAGATAAAACTATAAACACTCCAAAACTGAAGGTATAGATAGACCTATAGTGTGTACTGTACATTCTGACCTGAGCCACAATCATGGTAGTTTTCTTACTTGTTGACTTATATCTGGGAGTCAGAGAATGGAGTACTCGGTACTAGCCTACTAGGTTAGGTATAATTTATTGTAGTACTGTATACTGTATTCTCATTTTAATTGTTTAAAACAGGAATCATTTAAAATCTGAGAACAGAATACATGTTTAGTTCCACTGAAGTGAAAACACTTGTGAATAGCAACAGAAACCTGACCATTTTGTGCTTGATAGTAGTTAAAAATAAAATATATGTTGTACTTCAGTGTGTATTTTTACCCGTTATTATTATTTCACATGGTGTTGAGACTGAATGTTCTGCCCAAGTACACATAATTAACTACATAAATAACATAATTGAAAAGTGATGCTAAGAAAAACCAATAAATAACCAAAAAGTAAGAGGCACTGATAAAATTACGGAAACAATGGTAAGGATCAAATTGCACCAGTCCACCCACGGCTGTGATGTAATCAATCCCACACCCAGGCCTTAAGATCAAGATGGCATTGGTTGAGCCCTACTCCATGTCCATGTTTCAGACACATATGTCAGTGTTGGCAGGATTATACTATTTCTCGGTCCCCTTTTCACTTCCATACTCGCACTTCTACCCTACATAGTCCTCCCCAGTGATATTATGACCTGCCTGACCCTCACTGCTCTCTCCCTGATTTCTCCTTCCATGTTTACACAGAACTGTTCCCAGTTACTTGAATTCCCTCTCCTCCATCCTCTCACCTCCTAATGTTATCTCGCATTCAGTCCCAGTTGGTACAGCCACTCTATAGGGTATAGCAAAGTCAATTACTTATGTTTTGGTCCTCTTAAATACCATCACCTTACTCTTACCAACATTCACCTTCAGTTTTCTTCGCTTACACACAGACTGAAACTCATCCACCACCTTCTGTAACTCCCTTTCACTCTCAGCCAGCAGCACAGTGTCATCCACAAATAAAGCTTGCAACCAAGGACCAATCTATTCCATTCATCCTCAGTTTCGCACCCAGGCCTGCCACTTTTGCCTTCATCTATCTCCTGCAACCATCCATAAAGATATTGAACAACCATAGTGGCATGACACACCCTTGCCTCAATCCTAAACTGATATCAAAGTTCTCACTCAAACCACCCTCGACACTCACGCAAGCTTTTGCCTCTCTATAGAAAGCCTCAATCCCATCCAGCAAGTTTTTTTTTTTTTTTATATAATAACAAAGATGAGGACAAAGGCCACAGGCCCGCTTACCGTCCTCATCTACATAGTACAGTGAGAGAGTGGTCCAAAATCATGTCCAATTTCGTTCGAGATGCCCTGACACATTGCGTTTGAAGGTACATAAGTCGTAGTAAGGTGGAAAGATGGATGAAGGTAGAGTGTTCCAGAGTTGACCAGTTGTGTATATGAAAGACTGAGAGTACCGGTTAACTCTTGCATGAGGGAGTTGGACAGAAAAGGGGTGAGAACGAGAGGCTTGACGAGTGTTGCATGTTCTCCTGAGGGGAGGAAGCATACATTGAGAGAGTTCAGAAGAGCAATGTCCAGTGTAATAGCGATAGAAGAGAGAAAGTGATGCAACACTGCGGCGAAGAGAGAGAGGTTGTAGTGAATCAGTAAGAGGAGGAGAGTTGATGAGACGAAAGGCCTTTGATTCCACCTTGTCCAGTAGTGTTGTGAAGGTTGATCCCCCCCACACATGAGAGCCATACTCCATACAGGGGCGGATGAGACCCCTGTACAGAGACAGCAACTGTGTGGGGGTGAAGTATTCACGGAATCTGCGCAGCACACCTAACTTCTTTGAGGCGATTTTAGTAAGAGAGATAATGTGATCTCTCCAGGAGAGATTATGAGAGAAAGAGACTCCAAGAATATTAAGAGAAGAGGAAAGGTCAAGTTGTGTATCGTTAAAGGAGAGGGGATAGACATCAGGAAGATTAGTACGAGTTGAAAGATGAAGGAACTGTGTTTTTGAGGCATTGAAAACAACAAGGTTCTCTCTGCCCCAGTTAGAGATGAGGGAAAGATCAGAAGTCAGGCGTGCTACTGCATCATCACGTGATGTGGAGAGGAGCTGCTGGGATGGACGGTTGTCAAAATGAGTGGAGTAGTGTAGGGTGGAATCATCAGCATAGGAGTGGATAGGGGAAGAGGTACAGTTAAGAAGGTCATTAATGAACAAAAGAAAGAGGGTGGGTGATAGAATAGAACCCTGAGGAACACCACTATTGATAGCCTTGGAAGAAGAACAGTGACCGTCTACAACAGCAGGTATAGAACGGTCAGAAAGGAAATCAGAGATAAAGGTGCAGAGAGAGGGATAGAAACCGAATGAGGGCAGTTTGGAGATTAAAGCTTTGTGCCAGACTCTATCAAAAGCTTTGGATATGTCGAGGGCAACAGTAAAAGTTTCACCAAAGTTCCGAAAGGAGGATGACCATGAATCAGAGAGGAGGGATAGAAGATCGCCAGTAGATCGTCCCTGACGGAAACCATACTGGCGATCTGAAAGAAGGTCATGACAAATAAGGTGCTTATGAATTTTGAGGTTAAGAATAGATTCGAAGACTTTCGATAGACATGAGGTCAGAGCAATAGGGCGATAGTTGGAGGGTTGGGAACGGTCACCTTTTTTCGGAACAGGTTGGATCAGAGCAAACTTCCAGCAAGAAGGAAAAGTGTTAAATGATAGACATAGACGGAACAGTTTGCCTAGGCAGGGTGTCAGCACGGAAGCACAGTTCTTGAGAACAACAGGAGGAATCCCATCAGGTCCGTACGCCTTCCGAGTGTTAAGGCCAGAGAGGGCAGAACATACTTCCTTTGAAGAGATTCTAATGGCAGGCATAAGTAAGTCAGAGGGGGGTGGAGTTGGAGGAACAGAGCCGGAATTGTCCAGTGTGGAGTTAGAGGCAAAGGTTTGAGAGAAGAGTTCAGCTTTATCAGGTGAAGAGATGGCAACATTTCCATCAGGAAGGATGAGGGGAGGGAAAGAGGAAGAAGTAAAGTTACTGGAGAGATTTTTGGCTAGATGCCAGAAAGAACGAGAGGTGGAGGAGTTGGACAGGTCATTGCACTTGGCACGGATGAAGGATTTTTTGGTTAGTCGGAGAACAGATTTGGCGCGATTCCGGGCAGAGATATACAGAGCACGAGATTCATCAGTTTGAAGGCGTCGGTGCCGTCTGAAAGCTACCTCCTTGTTGTGGACAGCAGTAGAACAAGCGTGATTAAACCAAGATTTTCGTGAATTAGTAAGAGGGAAAGAATATGGAATGTATGCCTCCATGCCCGAGATGATCACCTCCGAGATGCGTGCAGCACTCTCTGAGGGACCCCGGCCACGAAAGCAAAAATCACTCCATGGGAAATCTTGAAAGTACTGCCTCAGATCATCCCAGCCAGCAGCGCTGTAGTGCAACAGACGCCGCTTGCTGGGAGGGTCCAAAGGTCTTACAGGAGCGATAGGACAGGATACTGAAATAAGATTGTGATCGGAGGAGCCCAAAGGAGAGAAAAGTTCAACAGAATAAGCAGAAGGATGAGAGGTTAGGAATAAGTCAAGGATATTGGGCTGATCTCCAAGGCGGTCTGGAATACGGGTAGGGTACTGAATTAACTGCTCTAGGTCGTTGAGGATAGAAAAAGTAAAGGCTTGTTCACCAGGTGGATCAGTGAAGGGAGATGAAAGCCAAAGGCGGTGGTGAACGTTGAAATCTCCTAAAATGGAGATTTCTGAGAAAGGAGAATGTGATAGAATGTGTTCCACTTTTGAAGTAAGATATCGAAGAATTTTGTATAGTCAGTAGAGTTAGGAGATAGATATACAGCACAGATGTATTTAGTTTGAGAGTAGTAGGTTAGCCGAAGCCAGATAGTTGAGAAATCAGAAGAGTCAAGTTCGGGAACACGAGAACAAGTGAGGTCGTTGCGTACGTATACGCAACATCCGCCTTTGGCACGAAACTGAGGATAGAGAAAGTAAGAGGAGACAGAGTAGGGGTTGCTGTTAGTTAATGCTGAGATCTGGGTCTCGGTGAGGAAGAGAAGATGAGGTTTAGCGGAGAAGAGGTGGTGTTCAACAGAGGAGAAGTTAGAGGAAAGACCGCGAATGTTGCAAAAGTTGATAAAGAGTGTGTCAGACAATGATCCAGGGCATCTCGGGGGGTCGTCAACAAATGGTCCAGACTGAGGGGAGTTTATTGACCCATCCCCAGGGGCCTCCGAGGCTTGATTTTTAATTGTATTCATATTTATTAATTAATTTTTGGGGGATATAATTTGGACAAAGGGTGTGGTGTGTAGCGTGTTTGTATATATTGTGTAAATAGAGAGAGTGATGTCTTTGGGAGTATGTTGGACTACTCTCGGTGTATGTGAGACACGAAAAAGATCAGCAAAGGTAGACAGACAGGTGAAACGGGAGTTCCAACCCTCCCTATCACCAGTCCAGTGTCCACCCTAGGAGTACTGCCCTGTTTGGTTGGTGTCTCCAACCTCCTCCTTCTTCAACATCTTTGATACCCGTTTATATCCCAAATTTAGCCTAAAAACACCGAAAAATCGAGTTTTTTGGGTCTCAGAAGCGATTTGTACTGTGCTAGAAAAATTTCAATTTTCAGGCAAAAAAAATGTTAAATCACGTTTTTTTGGCCCAAAAAGTCGATTTGTGCATGCATCTTCGATACCCGTTTATATCCCAAATTTAGCCTAAAAACACCGAAAAATCGAGTTTTTTGGGTCTCAGAAGCGATTTGTACATGTCTACACTGTTCTAGAAAAAAATCAATTTTCAGGCAAAAAAAATGCTAAAACACGTTTTTTTGGCCCAAAAAGTCGATTTGTGCATGCATCTTCGATACCCGTTTATATCCCAAATTTAGCCTAAAAACACCGAAAAATCGAGTTTTTCGGGTCTCAAAAGCGATTTGAACATGTTTATACTGTGCTAGAAAAATTTCAATTTTCAGGCAAAAAAAATGCTAAAACACGTTTTTTGGGCCCAAAAAGTCGATTTGTGCATGCATCTTCGATACCCGTTTATATCCCAAATTTAGCCTAAAAACACCGAAAAATCGAGTTTTTCGGGTCTCAAAAGCGATTTGAACATGTTTATACTGTGCTAGAAAAATTTCAATTTTCAGGCAAAAAAAATGCTAAAACACGTTTTTTTGGGCCCAAAAAGTCGATTTGTGCATGCATCTTCGATACCCGTTTATATCCCAAATTTAGCCTAAAAACACCGAAAAATCGAGTTTTTTGGGTCTCAGAAGCGATTTGTACTGTGCTAGAAAAATGTCAATTTTCAGGCAAAAAAATGCTAAAACACGTTTTTTGGGCCCAAAAAGTCGATTTGTGCATGCATCTTCGATACCCGTTTATATCCCAAATTTAGCCTAAAAACACCGAAAAATCGAGTTTTATGGGTCTCAGAAGCGATTTGTACATGTCTACACTGTTCTAGAAAAAAATCAATTTTCAGGCAAAAAAAATGCTAAAACACGTTTTTTTGGCCCAAAAAGTCGATTTGTGTATGCATCTTCGATACCTGTTTATATCCCAAATTTAGCCTAAAAACACCGAAAAATCGAGTTTTTCGGGTCTCAATAGCTATTTGAATATGTTTACACTGTGCTAGAAAAATTTCAATTTTCAGGCAAAAAAAATGCTAAAACACGTTTTTTGGGCCCAAAATGTCGATTTGTGCATGCATCTTCGATACCCGTTTATATCCCAAATTTAGCCTAAAAACACAAAAAAATCGTGTTTTTTGGGTCTCAGAAGCGATTTGTACATGTCTACACTGTTCTAGAAAAAAATCAATTTTCAGGCCAAAAAAATGCTAAAACACGTTTTTTTGGCCCAAAAAGTCGATTTGTGCATGCATCTTCGATACCCGTTTATATCCCAAATTTAGCCTAAAAACACCGAAAAATCGAGTTTTTTGGGTTTCAAAAGCAATTTGAACATGTTTACACTGTGCTAGAAAAATTTCAATTTTCAGGCAAAAAAAATGCTAAAACACGTTTTTTGGGCCCAAAAAGTCGATTTGTGCATGCATCTTCGATACCCGTTTATATCCCAAATTTAGCCTAAAAACACCGAAAAATCGAGTTTTTTGGGTCTCAGAAGCGATTTGTACATGTCTACACTGTTCTAGAAAAAAATCAATTTTCAGGCAAAAAAAATGCTAAAACACGTTTTTTGGGCCCAAAAAGTCGATTTGTGCATGCATCTTCGATACCCGTTTATATCCCAAATTTAGCCTAAAAACACCGAAAAGTCGAGTTTTTGGGGTCTCAGAAGCGATTTGTACATGTCTACACTGTTCTAGAAAAAAATCAATTTTCAGGCAAAAAAAATGCTAAAACACGTTTTTTGGGCCCAAAAAGTCGATTTGTGCATGCATCTTCGATACCCGTTTATATCCCAAATTTAGCCTAAAAACACCGAAAAAACGAGTTTTTTGGGTCTCGGAAGCGATTTGTACTGTGCTAGAAAAATTTGAATTTTCAGGCAAAAAAAAATGCTAAAACACGTTTTTTTGGCCCAAAAAGTCGATTTGTGCATGCATCTTCGATACCCGTTTATATCCCAAATTTAGCCTAAAAACACCGAAAAATCGAGTTTTTTGGGTCTCAGAAGCGATTTGTACATGTCTACACTGTTCTAGAAAAAAATCAATTTTCAGGCAAAAAAAATGCTAAAACACGTTTTTTGGGTCCAAAAAGTCGATTTGTGCATGCATCTTCGATACCCGTTTATATCCCAAATTTAGCCTAAAAACACCGAAAAATCGAGTTTTTTGGGTCTCAGAAACGATTTGTACTGTGCTAGAAAAATTTGAATTTTCAGGCAAAAAAAATGCTAAAACACGTTTTTTTGGCCCAAAAAGTCGATTTGTGCATGCATCTTCGATACCCGTTTATATCCCAAATTTAGCCTAAAAACACCGAAAAATCGTGTTTTTTGGGTCTCAGAAGCGATTTGTACATGTCTACACTGTTCTAGAAAAAAATAAATTTTCAGGCAAAAAAAATGCTAAAACATGTTTTTTTGGCCCAAAAAGTCGATTTGTGCATGCATCTTCGATACCCGTTTATATCCCAAATTTAGCCTAAAAACACCGAAAAATCGAGTTTTTTGGGTTTCAAAAGCGATTTGAACATGTTTACACTGTGCTAGAAAAAAATCAATTTTCAGGCAAAAAAAATGCTGAAACACGTTTTTTTGGCCCAAAAAGTCGATTTGTGCATGCATCTTCGATACCCGTTTATATCCCAAATTTAGCCTAATAACACCGAAAAATCGAGTTTTTTGGGTCTCAGAAGCGATTTGAACATGTTTACACTGTGCTAGAAAAAATTCAATTTTCAGGCAAAAAAAATGCTAAAACACGTTTTTTGGGCCCAAAAAGTCGATTTGTGCATGCATCTTCGATACCCGTTTATATCCCAAATTTAGCCTAAAAACACCGAAAAATCGAGTTTTTTGGGTCTCAGAAGCGATTTGTACTGTGCTAGAAAAATTTCAATTTTCAGGCAAAAAAATGTTAAAACACGTTTTTTGGGCCCAAAAAGTCGATTTGTGCATGCATCTTCGATACCCGTTTATATCCCAAATTTCGCCAAAAAACACCGAAAAATCGAGTTTTATGGGTCTCAGAAGCGATTTGTACATGTCTACACTGTTCTAGAAAAAAATAAATTTTCAGGCAAAAAAAATGCTAAAACACGTTTTTTGGGCCCAAAAAGTCGATTTGTGCATGCATCTTCGATACCCGTTTATATCCCAAATTTAGCCTAAAAACACCGAAAAATCGAGTTTTTTGGGTCTCAGAAGCGATTTGTACTGTGCTAGAAAAATTTCAATTTTCAGGCAAAAAAATGTTAAAACACGTTTTTTGGGCCCAAAAAGTCGATTTGTGCATGCATCTTCGATACCCGTTTATATCCCAAATTTAGCCTAAAAACACCGAAAAATCGAGTTTTTTGGGTCTCAATAGCTATTTGAATATGTTTACACTGTGCTAGAAAAAATTCAATTTTCAGGCAAAAAAAATGCTAAAACACGTTTTTTGGGCCCAAAATGTCGATTTATGCATGCATCTTCGATACCCGTTTATATCCCAAATTTAGCCTAAAAACACAAAAAAATCGAGTTTTTTGGGTCTCAGAAGCGATTTGTACATGTCTACACTGTTCTAGATAAAAATCAATTTCAGGCAAAAAAAATGCTAAAACACATTTTTTTGGCCCAAAAAGTCGATTTGTGCATGCATCTTCGATACCCGTTTATATCCCAAATTTAACCTAAAAACACCGAAAAATCGAGTTTTTTGGGTCTCAAAAGCGACTTGAACATGTTTACACTGTGCTAGAAAAATTTCAATTTTCAGGCAAAAAAAATGCTAAAACACGTTTTTTGGGTCCAAAAAGTCGATTTGTGCATGCATCTTCGATACCCGTTTATATCCCAAATTTAGCCTAAAAACACCGAAAAATTGAGTTTTTTGGGTCTCAGATGCGATTTGTACATGTCTACACTGTTCTAGAAAAAAATCAATTTTCAGGCAAAAAAAATGCTAAAACAAGTTTTTTGGGCCCAAAAAGTCGATTTGTGCATGCATCTTCGATACCCGTTTATATCCCAAATTTAGCCTTAAAACACCGAAAAATCGTGTTTTTTGGGTCTCAAAAGCAACTTGAACATGTTTACACTGTGCTAGAAAAATTTCAATTTTCAGGCAAAAAAAATGCTAAAACACGTTTTTTGGGCCCAAAAAGTCGATTTGTGCATGCATCTTCGATACCCGTTTATATCCCAAATTTAGCCTAAAAACAACGAAAAATCGAGTTTTTTGGGTCTCAGAAGCGATTTGTACATGTCTACACTGTTCTAGAAAAAAATCAATTTCAGGCAAAAAAAATGCTAAAACACGTTTTTTGGGCCCAAAAAGTCGATTTGTGCATGCATCTTCGATACCCGTTTATATCCCAAATTTAGCCTAAAAACACCGAAAAATCGAGTTTTTTGGGTCTCAGAAGCGATTTGTACATGTCTACACTGTTCTAGAAAAAAATAAATTTTCAGGCAAAAAAAATGCTAAAACACGTTTTTTTGTCCAAAAAAGTCGATTTGTGCATGCATCTTCGATACCCGTTTATATCCCAAATTTAGCCTAAAAACACCGAAGAATCGAGTTTTTTGGGTCTCAAAAGCGACTTGAACATGTTTACACTGTGCTAGAAAAAAATCAATTTTCAGGCAAAAAAAATGCTAAAACACGTTTTTTGGGCCCAAAAAGTCGATTTGTGCATGCATCTTCGATACCCGTTTATATCCCAAATTTAGCCTAAAAACACCGAAAAATCGAGTTTTTTGGGTCTCAGAAGCGATTTGTACATGTCTACACTGTTCTAGAAAAAAATCAATTTTCAGGCAAAAAAAATGCTAAAACACGTTTTTTGGGCCCAAAAAGTCGATTTGTGCATGCATCTTCGATACTCGTTTATATCCCAAATTAAGCCTAAAAACACCGAAAAATCGAGTTTTTTGGGTCTCAGAAGCGTTTTGTACTGTGCTTGAAAAAATTCAATTTTCAGGCAAAAAAAATGTTAAAACACGTTTTTTTGGCCCAAAAAGTCGATTTGTGCATGCATCTTCGATACCCGTTTATATCCCAAATTTAGCCTAAAAACACCGAAAAATCGGGGTTTTTTGGTCTCAGAAGCGATTTGTACTGTGATAGAAAAATTTCAATTTTCAGGCAAAAAAATGCTAAAACACGTTTTTTTTGGCCCAAAAAGTCGATTTGTGCATGCATCTTCGATACCCGTTTATATCCCAAATTTAGCCTAAAAACACCGAAAAATCGAGTTTTTTGGGTCTCAGAAGCGATTTGTACATGTCTACACTGTTCTAGAAAAATTTCAATTTTCAGGCAAAAAAAATGCTAAAACACGTTTTTTTGGCCCAAAAAGTCGATTTGTGCATGCATCTTCGATACCCGTTTATATCCCAAATTTAGCCTAAAAACACCGAAAAATCGAGTTTCTTGGGTCTCAGAAGCGATTTGTACTGTGCTAGAAAAATTTCAATTTTCAGGCAAAAAAATGCTAAAACACGTTTTTTGGGCCCAAAAAGTCGATTTGTGCATGCATCTTCGATACTCGTTTATATCCCAAATTTAGCCTAAAAACCCCGAAAAATCGAGTTTTTTGGGTCTCAGAAGCGATTTGTACATGTCTACACTGTTCTAGAAAAAAATAAATTTTCAAGCAAAAAAAATGCTAAAACAGGTTTTTTTGTCCCAAAAAGTCGATTTGTGCATGCATCTTCGATACCCGTTTATATCCCAAATTTAGCCTTAAAACACCGAAAAATCGAGTTTTTTGGGTTTCAAAAGCGATTTGAACATGTTTACACTGTGCTAGAAAAAAAATCAATTTTCAGGCAAAAAAAATGCTAAAACACGTTTTTTGGGCCCAAAAAGTCGATTTGTGCATGCATCTTCGATACCCGTTTATATCCCAAATTTAGCCTAAAAACACCGAAAAATCGAGTTTTTTGGGTTTCAAAAGCGATTTGAACATGTTTACACTGTGCTAGAAAAAAATCAATTTTCAGGCAAAAAAAATGCTGAAACACGTTTTTTTGGCCCAAAAAGTCGATTTGTGCATGCATCTTTGATACCCGTTTATTTCCCAAATTTAGCCTAAAAACACCGAAAAATCGGGTTTTTTTGGTCTCAGAAGCGATTTGTACTGTGATAGAAAAATTTCAATTTTCAGGCAAAAAAATGCTAAAACACGTTTTTTTTGGCCCAAAAAGTCGATTTGTGCATGCATCTTCGATACCCGTTTATATCCCAAATTTAGCCTAAAAACACCGAAAAATCAAGTTTTTTGGGTCTCAGAAGCAATTTGTACATGTCTACATTGTTCTAGAAAAATTTCAATTTTCAGGCAAAAAAAATGCTAAAACACGTTTTTTGGGCCCAAAAAGTCGATTTGTGCATGCATCTTCGATACTCGTTTATATCCCAAATTTAGCCTAAAAACCCCGAAAAATCGAGTTTTTTGGGTCTCAGAAGCAATTTGTACTGTGCTAGAAAAATTTCAATTTTCAGGAAAAAAAAATGCTAAAACACGTTTTTTGGGCCCAAAAAGTCGATTTGTGCATGCATCTTCGATACCCGTTTATATCCCAAATTTAGCCTAAAAACACCGAAAAATCGACTTTTTTGGGACTCAGAAGCGATTTGTACTGTGATAGAAAAATTTCAATTTTCAGGCAAAAAAAATGCTAAAACACGTTTTTTGGGCCCAAAAAGTCGATTTGTGCATGCATCTTCGATACCCGTTTATATCCCAAATTTAGCCTAAAAACACCGAAAAATCGAGTTTTTTGGGTCTCAGAAGCGATTTGTACATGTCTACACTGTTCTAGAAAAAAAATCAATTTTCAGGCAAAAAAAATGCTAAAACACGTTTTTTTGGCCCAAAAAGTCGATTTGTGCATGCATCTTCGATACCCGTTTATATCCCAAATTTAGCCTAAAAACCCCGAAAAATCGAGTTTTTTGGGTCTCAAAAGCGATTTGAACATGTTTACACTGTGCTAGAAAAATTTCAGTTTTCAGGCAAAAAAAAATGCTAAAACACGTTTTTTGGGCCCAAAAAGTCGATTTGTGCATGCATCTTCGATACCCGTTTATATCCCAAATTTAGCCTAAAAACACCGAAAAATCGAGTTTTTTGGGTCTCAGAAGCGATTTGTACATGTCTACACTGTTCTAGAAAAAAATCAATTTCAGGCAAAAAAAATGCTAAAACACGGTTTTTGGGCCCAAAAAGTCGATTTGTGCATGCATCTTCGATACCCGTTTATATCCCAAATTTAGCCTAAAAACACCGAAAAATCGAGTTTGTGGGTCTCAGAAGCGATTTGTACATGTCTACACTGTTCTAGAAAAAAATAAATTTTCAGGCAAAAAAAATGCTAAAACACGTTTTTTTGTCCAAAAAAGTCGTTTTGTGCATGCATCTTCGATACCCGTTTATATCCCAAATTTAGCCTAAAAACACCGAAGAATCGAGTTTTTTCGGTCTCAAAAGCGACTTGAACATGTTTACACTGTGCTAGAAAAATTTCAATTTTCAGGCAAAAAAAGTGCTAAAACACGTTTTTTGGGCCCAAAAAGTCGATTTGTGCATGCATCTTCGATACCCGTTTATATCCCAAATTTAGCCTAAAAACACCGAAAAATCGAGTTTTTTGGGTCTCAGAAGCGATTTGTACATGTCTACACTGTTCTAGAAAAAAATCAATTTTCAGGCAAAAAAAATGCTAAAACACGTTTTTTGGGCCCAAAAAGTCGATTTGTGCATGCATCTTCGATACCCGTTTATATCCCAAATTTAGCCTAAAAACACCGAAAAATCGAGTTTTTTGGGTCTCAGAAACGATTTGTACTGTGCTAGAAAAATTTGAATTTTCAGGCAAAAAAAATGCTAAAACACGTTTTTTTGGCCCAAAAAAGTCGATTTGTGCATGCATCTTCGATACCCGTTTATATCCCTAATTTAGCCTAAAAACACCGAAAAATCGTGTTTTTTGGGTCTCAGAAGCGATTTGTACATGTCTACACTGTTCTAGAAAAAAATAAATTTTCAGTCAAAAAAAATGCTAAAACATGTTTTTTTGGCCCAAAAAGTCGATTTGTGCATGCATCTTCGATACCCGTTTATATCCCAAATTTAGCCTAAAAATACCGAAAAATCGAGTTTTTTGGGTTTCAAAAGCGATTTGAACATGTTTACACTGTGCTAGAAACAAATCAATTTTCAGGCAAAAAAAATGCTGAAACACGTTTTTTTGGCCCAAAAAGTCGATTTGTGCATGCATCTTTGATACCCGTTTATTTCCCAAATTTAGCCTAAAAACACCGAAAAATCGAGTTTTTTGGGTCTCAGAAGCGATTTGTACTGTTCTAGAAAAAAATCAATTTTCAGGCAAAAAAAATGCTAAAACACGTTTTTTGGGCCCAAAAAGTCGATTTGAGCATGCATCTTCGATACCCGTTTATATCCCAAATTTAGCCTAAAAACACCGAAAAATCGAGTTTTTTGGGTCTCAGAAGCGATTTGTACTGTGTTAGAAAAATTTCAATTTTCAGGCAAAAAAAATGCTAAAACACGTTTTTTTGGCCCAAAAAGTCGATTTGTGCATGCATCTTCGATACCCGTATATATCCCATATTTAGCCTAAAAACACCGAAAAATCGAGTTTTTTGGGTCTCAAAAGCGATTTGAACATGTTTACACTGTGCTAGAAAAATTTGAATTTTCAGGCAAAAAAAATGCTAAAACACTTTTTTTGGGCCCAAAAAGTCGATTTGTGCATGCATCTTCGATACCCGTTTATATCCCAAATTTAGCCTAAAAACACCGAAAAATCGAGTTTTTTGGGTCTCAGAAGCGATTTGTACATGTCTACACTGTTCTAGAAAAAATTCAATTTTCAGGAAAAAAAAATGCTAAAAAACGTTTTTTTGGCCCAAAAAGTCGATTTGTGCATGTATCTTCGATACCCGTTTATATCCCAAATTTAGCCTAAAAACACCGAAAAATCGAGTTTTTTGGGTCTCAGAAGCGATTTGTACTGTGCTAGAAAAATTTCAATTTTCAGGCAAAAAAAATGCTATAACACGTTTTTTGGGCCCAAAACGTCGATTTGTGCATGCATCTTCGATACCCGTTTATATCCCAAATTTAGCCTAAAAACACCGAAAAATCGAGTTTTTTGGGTCTCAGAAGCGATTTGTACATGTCTACACTGTGCTAGAAAAAAATCAATTTTCAGGCAAAAAAAATGCTAAAACACGTTTTTTTGGCCCAAAAAGTCGATTTGTGTATGTATCTTCGATACCCGATTATATCCCAAATTTAGCCTAAAAACACCGAAAAATCGAGTTTTTTGGGTCTCAGAAGCGATTTGTACATGTCTACACTGTTCTAGAAAAATTTTAATTTTCAGGCAAAAAAAATGCTAGAACACGTTTTTTTGCCCCAAAAAGTCGATTTGTGCATGCATCTTCGATACCCGTTTATATCCCAAATTTAGCCTAAAAACACCGAAAAATCGAGTTTTTTGGGTCTCAGAAGCGATTTGAACTGTGCTACAAAAATTTCAATTTTCAGGCAAAAAAAATACTAAAACACGTTTTTTGGGCCCAAAAAGTCGATTTGTGCATGCATCTTCGGTACCCGTTTATATCCCATATTTAGCCTAAAAACACCGAAAAATCGAGTTTTTTGGGTCTCAGAAGCGATTTGTACATGTCTACACTGTACTAGAAAAAATTCAATTTTCAGGCAAAAAAAATGCTAAAACACGTTTTTTTGGCCCAAAAAGTCGATTTGTGCATGCATCTTCGATACCCGTTTATATCCCAAATTTAGCCTAAAAACACCGAAAAATCGAGTTTTTTGGGTCTCAGAAGCGATTTGTACTGTGCTAGAAAAATGTCTATTTTCAGGGTATCGAAGATGCATGCACAAATCGACTTTTTGGGCCCAAAAAACGTGTTTTAACAGGCAGGCAGGCAGGTAGGGAGGCAGGCAGGCAGGCAGGTAGGTAGGCAGGCAGGCAGGCAGGTAGGCAGGCAGGTAGGGAGGCAGGCAGGCAGGCAGGCAGGCAGGCAGACAGGCAGGTAGGGAGGCAGGCAGGCAGGTAGGCAAGCAGACAGGAAGGGAGGCTGGCAGGCAGGTAGGCAGGCAGGCAGGGAAATCTGACTTATATAGGGATGAACTGAACACATTTTCTATCCCGTTTCTACCACTAAAGAAAACGTGTTTATTAAACGTGTTTACATACACCATGCTATTATATATATAGATTATAAATTATTCATTATTATTATTATTATTATTATTATTATTGTTGTTATTATTATTATTATTATTATTATTATTATTATTATTATTATTATTATTATTATTATTATTATTATTATTAGTAGTAGTAGTAGTAGTAGTAGTAGTAGTAGTTGTAGTAGTAGTATTGCCAATTCGGGCTCTTATTCTGGCTATACTTACGACTCTCTCTCTCTTTCTCTCTCACACACACATGTAAACAAAGAAACATTTGCAATGAAATGAAATGAAAATAATGCCCTTGAAAACGAATAATGTGTACTAAAAGTGAAATAGTAGTCTTAAAAATCCTGTAGATTAAAGTGAAGTATAAAGGTGTGGAATATAGTAGATGAAAATTGAAAATGACTCGAATGTGTAAATGCAGTGTTGCCATGGTGTTGTAGCCACCACTAGCCACCTGTAGCCCAAGTGTGCAGGGTAGAAGCAGTGTTACCAATGTTCTGTAGCCCAGTTTTGTAGCCCCAAGGTGAGTTGTGATTGGCTAAAATGGGGGTGTTGGCGATTTTTGTCGAATATATATAAGGTCGTAAGCCGCGGGGGTGGTTGGTGGGGTGGGGGTGGGTAAAACAAGGGCTTGGGGGGGCCATTTTTTGGATTTAGAGGCGAAATAAAAAATTTTTTGGGCTTCTTCTCGACAGCCTAACCTAACCAAGCCTTATTTAACCTAACCTCTTCCTATTATAATTAGTAGTAGTAGTAGTAATATTAGTAGTAATAGTAATATTACCTAACCTAACCTAGACCACAGTAGACTACCAGGACCTAACCGGGGCAGACTACCGGGACCTAACCGGGGCAGACTACCGGGACCTAACCTAACATAACAGGACCGGGACAGACTACCGGGACCTAACCGGGGCAGACTACCGGGACCTAACCTAACATAACACGACCGGGACAGACTACCGGGACCTAACCGGGGCAGACTACCGGGACCTAACCTAACATAACAGGACCGGGACAGACTACCGGGACCTAACCGGGGCAGACTACCGGGACCTAACCTAACATAACAGGACAGGGACAGACTACCGGGACCTAACCTAACATAACAGAACCGGGACAGACTACCGGGACCTAACCGGGGCAGACTACCGGGACCTAACCTAACATAACAGAACCGGGACAGACTACCGGGACCTAACCGGGGCAAACTACCGGGACCTAACCTAACATAGCCTAACCGGGGCAGACTACCGGGACCTAACCTAACATAGCCTAACCGGGGCATACTACCGGGACCTAACCGGGGCAGACTACCGGGACCTAACCTAACATAGCCTAACCGGGGCATACTAACCTAACCTAACCTAACCTAACCTAACCTAACCTAACCTAACCTAACCTAACCTAACCTAACCTAACCTACCGAGACCTAACCGGGGCAGACTACCGGGACCTAACCTAACATAACAGAACCGGGACAGACTACCGGGACCTAACCGGGGCAGACTACCGGGACCTAACCTAACATAACAGGACCGGGACAGACTACCGGGACCTAACCGGGGCAGACTACCGGGACCTAACCTAACATAACAGGACCGGGACAGACTACCGGGACCTAACCGGGGCAGACTACCGGGACCTAACCTAACATAACAGGACCGGGACAGACTACCGGGACCTAACCGGGGCAGACTACCGGGACCTAACCTAACATAACAGGACCGGGACAGACTACCGGGACCTAACCGGGGCAGACTACCGGGACCTAACCTAACATAACAGGACCGGGACAGACTACCGGGACCTAACCGGGGCAGACTACCGGGACCTAACCTAACATAACAGAACCGGGACAGACTACCGGGACCTAACCGGGGCAGACTACCGGGACCTAACCTAACATAACAGAACCGGGACAGACTACCGGGACCTAACCGGGGCAGACTACCGGGACCTAACCTAACATAACAGAACCGGGACAGACTACCGGGACCTAACCGGGGCAAACTACCGGGACCTAACCTAACATAGCCTAACCGGGGCAGACTACCGGGACCTAACCTAACATAGCCTAACCGGGGCATACTACCGGGACCTAACCGGGGCAGACTACCGGGACCTAACCTAACATAGCCTAACCGGGGCATACTAACCTAACCTAACCTAACCTAACCTAACCTAACCTAACCTAACCTAACCTAACCTAACCTAACCTAACCTAACCTAACCTAACCTAACCTAACCTAACCTAACCTAACCTAACCTAACCTAACCTAACCTAACCTAACCTAACCTAACCTAACCTAACCTAACCTAACCTAACCTAACCTAACCTAACCTAACCTAACCTAACCTAACCTAACCTAACCTAACCTAACCTAACCTAACCTAACCTAACCTAACCTAACCTAACCTAACCTAACCTAACCTAACCTAACCTAACCTAACCTAACCTAACCTAACCTAACCTAACCTAACCTAACCTAACCTAACCTAACCTAACCTAACCTAACCTAACCTAACCTAACCTAACCTAACCTAACCTAACCTAACCTAACCTAACCTAACCTAACCTAACCTAACCTAACCTAACCTAACCTAACCTAACCTAACCTAACCTAACCTAACCTAACCTAACCTAACCTAACCTAACCTAACCTAACCTAACCTAACCTAACCTAACCTAACCTAACCTAACCTAACCTAACCTAACCTAACCTAACCTAACCTAACCTAACCTAACCTAACCTAACCTAACCTAACCTAACCTAACCTAACCTAACCTAACCTAACCTAACCTAACCTAACCTAACCTAACCTAACCTAACCTAACCTAACCTAACCTAACCTAACCTAACCTAACCTAACCTAACCTAACCTAACCTAACATAACAGGACCGGGACAGACTACCGGGACCTAACCGGGGCAGACTACCGGGACCTAACCTAACATAACAGGACCGGGACAGACTACCGGGACCTAACCGGGGCAGACTACCGGGACCTAACCTAACATAACAGGACCGGGACAGACTACCGGGACCTAACCGGGGCAGACTACCGGGACCTAACCTAACATAACAGAACCGGGACAGACTACCGGGACCTAACCGGGGCAGACTACCGGGACCTAACCTAACATAACAGAACCGGGACAGACTACCGGGACCTAACCGGGGCAGACTACCGGGACCTAACCTAACATAACAGAACCGGGACAGACTACCGGGACCTAACCGGGGCAAACTACCGGGACCTAACCTAACATAGCCTAACCGGGGCCGACTACCGGGACCTAACCTAACATAGCCTAACCGGGGCAGACTACTAGGACCTAACCTAACCTAACCTAACCTAACCTAACCTAACCTACCGAGACCTAACCGGGGCAGACTACCGGGACCTAACCTAACATAACAGAACCGGGACAGACTACCGGGACCTAACCGGGGCAGACTACCGGGACCTAACCTAACATAACAGAACCGGGACAGACTACCGGGACCTAACCGGGGCAGACTACCGGGACCTAACCTAACATAACAGGACCGTGACAGACTACCGGGACCTAACCGGGGCAAACTACCGGGACCTAACCTAACATAGCCTAACCGGGGCAGACTACCGGGACCTAACCTAACATAGCCTAACCGGGGCAGACTACTGGGACCTAACCTAACCTAACCTAACCTAACCTAACCTAACCTAACCTACCGAGACCTAACCGGGGCAGACTACCGGGACCTAACCTAACATAACAGAACCGGGACAGACTACCGGGACCTAACCGGGGCAGACTACCGGGACCTAACCTAACATAACAGAACCGGGACAGACTACCGGGACCTAACCGGGGCAGACTACCGGGACCTAACCTAACATAACAGAACCGGGACAGACTACCGGGACCTAACCGGGGCAAACTACCGGGACCTAACCTAACATAGCCTAACCGGGGCAGACTACCGGGACCTAACCTAACATAACAGAACCGGGACAGACTACCGGGACCTAACCGGGGCAGACTACCGGGACCTAACCTAACATAACAGAACCGGGACAGACTACCGGGACCTAACCGGGGCAGACTACCGGGACCTAACCTAACATAACACAACCGTGACAGACTACCGGGACCTAACCGGGGCAGACTACCGGGACCTAACCTAACATAGCCTAACCGTGGTATACTACCGGGACCTAACCTAACCTAACCTAACCTAACCTAACCCTTAACCTAACCTAACCTAACCCAACCTAACCTAACCTAACCTAACCTAACCTAACCTAACCAAACCTAACCCTTAACCTAACCTAACCTAACCTAACCCAACCTAACCTAACCTAACCTAACCTAACCTAACCTAACCCCTAACCTGCTGCCCCGCTACCCCCGCTGCCCCGCCGCCCCGCCCCGCTGCCCCGCCCCACTGCCCTGCCCCACTGCCCCGCCGCCGCCCGGCTGTCGCCCCGCTGCCCCGCCACCCCGCTGCCCCGCCGCCCCGCTGCCCTGCTGCCCCGCCACCCTGCCCCCGCTGCCCCGACGCCTCGCTGCCCCGCTGTCCAGCCAAGCTGCCCCACTGCCCCGCCCCGCTGCCCCGACGCCCCGCTGCCCCGACACCCCGCTACCCCGCCCCGCAACTGTCCCGCTGCCCCGCCGCCCCGCTGCCCCGACGCCCCGCTGCCCCACTGCCCCGACGCCCCGCTGCCCTGCTGCCCTGCCACCCCGCCCCGCTGCCCTGCCCCGCTGCCCCGACGCCCCGCTGTCAAGCCCTGCCGCCCCACTGCCCCGCCCCGCTGCCCCGCATCCCGCTGCCCCGCCGCCGCGCTACCCCGCCTCGCAACTGCCCCGCCGCCCCGCCCCGCTGCCCCGCCGCCCCGCTGTCCCGCTGCCCCACCGCCCCGCTGCCCTGCCGCCCCGCTGCCACGCCGCCCCGCTGCCCCGCCCCGCAACTGCCCTGCCGCCCCGCCCCGCTGCCCCGCCGCCCCGCCCCGCTGCCCTGCCACCACGCCGCCCCGCTGCCCCTAACCTAACCTAACCTAACCTAATCTAACCTAACCTAACCTAACCCAACCTAACCCTTAACCTAACCTAACCTAACCTAACCCTTAACCTAACCTAACCCAACCTAACCTAACCTAACCTAACCTAACCCCTAACCTGCTGCCTCGCTACCCCGCTGCCCCGCCGCCCCGCCCCACTGCCCCGCCCCACTGCCCTGCCCCACTGCCCCGCCGCCGCCCGGCTGTCGCCCCGCTGCCCCGCTGCCCCGCTGCCCTGCTGCCCCGCCACCCTGCCCCACTGCCCCGACGCCCCGCTGCCCTGCTGTCCAGCCCCGCCGCCCCACTGCCCCGCCCCGCTGCCCCGACGCCCCGCTACCCCACCCCGCAACTGCCCCGCCGCCCCGCCGCCCCGCTGCCCCGACGCCCCGCCGCCCCGCTGCCCTGCCACCCCGCCCCGCTGCCCCGCCCCGCTGCCCCGCTGCCCCGACGCCCCGCTGTCAAGCCCCGCCGCCCCACTGCCCCGCCCCGCTGCCCCGCATCCCGCTGCCCCGCCGCCGCGCTACCCCGCCTCGCAACTGCCCCGCCGCCCCGCCCCGCTGCCCCGCCGCCCCGCTGCCCCACCGCCCCGCTGCCCTGCCGCCCTGCTGCCACGCCGCCCTGCTGCCCTGCCCCGCAACTGACCTGCTGCCCCGCCTCGCTGCCCCGCCCCGCTGCCCTGCCACCACGCCGCCCTGCCGCCCTGCTGCCTCTAACCTAACCTAACCTAACCTAACCCTTAAACTAACCTAACCTAACCTAACCTAACCTAACCCTTAACCTAACCTAACCTAACCTAACCTAACCCTTAACCTAACCTAACCTAACCTAACCTAACCCTTAACCTAACCTAACCCCTAACCTGCTGCCCCGCCCCGCTGCCCCGACGCCCCGCTGCCCTGCCGCCCCGCTACCCCGCCCCGCAACTGCCCCACTGCCCCGCCCCGCTGCCCCGCCGCCCCGCTGCCCCGCCCCGGTGCCCCGCTGCCCCGACGCCCCGCCACCCCGCCCCACTGCCCCGCCCCGCTGCCCCGCCTCGCAACTGCCCCGTCGCCCCGCCCCGCTGCCCCGCCGCCCCGCTGCCCTGCCGCCCTGCTGCCACGCCGCCCTGCTGCCCTGCCCCGCAACTGCCCTGCCGCCCCGCCCCGCCGCCCCGCCCCGCTGCCCTGCCACCACGCCGCCCTGCCGCCCCGCTGCCCCTAACCTAACCTAACCTAACCTAACCCTTAAACTAACCTAACCTAACCTAACCTAACCTAACCTAACCTAACCCTTAACCTAACCTAACCT
>JAWZYT010005505.1:75000-77500 GCA_034508575.1 Petrolisthes manimaculis
CTCTCTCTCTCTCTCTCTCTCTCTCACTACTAACGATCTTTCTCTCTCTCTCTCTCTCTCTCTTTTTCAAATACACACATTCATATCTCTCTCTCTCTCTCTCTCTCTCTCTCTCTCTCTCTCTCTCTCTCCCTAATATTATTAATAAAAATATATTAACACACACATATATCCATACATATATATGGACATGTGTGTGTGTGTGTGTGTGTGTGGATGTGTGTGTGTGTGTGTGGATATTGATGTGGATATTAATGTGGATATTGATGTGGATGTGGATATTGATGTGGATTTTGATGTGGATGTGGATATTGATGTGGATATTGATGTGGATGTGGATATTGATGTGGATATTGATGTGGATGTGGATATTGATGTGGATTTTGATGTGGATGTGGATATTGATGTGGATATTGATGTGGATGTGGATATTGATGTGGATGTGGATATTAATGTGGATATTGATGTGGATATTTATGTGAATGTGGATATTGATGTGGATATTTATGTGGATGTGGATATTGATGTGGATTATGATGTGGACATTTTATTTTTGTGGATACTAATGTGGATATGGATGTGGATATTAATGTGGATATTTGATGTGGATATATCCACATAAATATCCACATCCACATAAATATCCACATCAATATCCACATCAATATCCACATCAATATCCACATCCACATCAATATCCACATCAATATCCACATCAATATCCACATCAATATCCACATCCACATCAATATCCACATCAATATCCACATCCACATCAATATCCATATCAATATCCACATCAATATCCACATCCACATCAATATCCACATCAATATCCACATCAATATCCACATCAATATCCACATCCACATCAATATCCACATCAGTATCCACAAAAATATAAATATCCACATCATAATCCACATCCACATCCACATCAATATCCACATCAATATCCACATCAAAATCCACATCAATATCCACATACACATCCATATCCACATCAATATCCACATCAATATCCACAACCACATCAATATCCACATCAATATCCACATACACATCCATATCCACATCAATATCCACATTAAAATCAATATCCACATCAATATCCACATCAATATACAAATCTATATCCACATAATAATAATAATAATAATAATAATAATAATAATAATAATTATGATTCACTGTTAAAACATCTTTTTTCTCTCTGTCATACACCTACATAGATGTAATGTTTCAATGTGTGTATGGTTAGGTTACGTTAGGTTAGGTTAGGTTAGGTTAGGATGGGTTAGGTTGGGTTGGGATAGGTTAGGTTGGGTTAGGTTAGGTTAGGTTAGGCTAGGTTGGGTTAGGTTTGGTTAGGTTAGGTTAGGTTAGGCTAGGTTGGGTTAGGTTAGGTTAGGTTAGGTTAGGTTGGGTTAGGTTGGGTTAGGTTAGGTTAGGTTAGGTTGGGTTAGGTTAGGTTAGGTTGGGTTAGGTTGGGTTAGGTTAGGTTAGGTTACGTTAGGTTAGGTTGGGTTGGGTTAGGTTAGGTTACGTTAGGTTAGGTTAGGTTGGGTTAGGTTTGGTTAGGTTAGGTTAGGTTAGGCTAGGTTGGGTTAGGTTAGGTTAGGTTAGGTTAGGTTGGGTTAGGTTGGGTTAGGTTAGGTTAGGTTAGGTTGGGTTAGGTTAGGTTAGGTTGGGTTAGGTTGGGTTAGGTTAGGTTAGGTTACGTTAGGTTAGGTTGGGTTGGGTTAGGTTAGGTTAGGTTGGGTTGGGTTGGGATAGGTTGGGTTGGTTTTGGGTTAGGTTAGGTTAGGTTGGGTTGGGTTGGGTTAGGTTAGGTTGGGTTGGGTTAGGTTAGGTTGGGTTGGGTTGGGTTGGGTTGAGTTAGATTGGGTTAGGTTGGGTTGGGTTGGGTTGAGTTAGATTGGGTTAGGTTAGGTTGGGTTTGGTTGGGTTGGGTTGGGTTGGGTTGGGTTAGATTGGGTTAGGTTGGGTTGGGTTGGGTTGAGTTAGATTGGGTTGGGTTGGGTTGGGTTGGGTTGAGTTAGATTGGGTTGGGTTGGGTTAGATTGGGTTGGGTTGAGTTAGATTGGGTTGGGTTAGGTTGGGTTGGGTTGAGTTAGATTGGGTTGGGTTGGGTTGGGTTGGGTTGAGTTAGATTTGGTTAGGTTAGGTTGGGTTGGGTTGAGTTAGATTGGGTTAGGTTGGGTTGGGTTGGGTTGAGTTAGATTGGGTTGGGTTGGGTTGGGTTGGGTTGGGTTAGATTTGGTTAGGTTAGGTTGGGTTGGGTTGAGTTAGATTGGGTTGGGTTGGGTTGGGTTGGGTTGAGTTAGATTTGGTTAGGTTAGGTTGGGTTTGGTTTGGTTGGGTTTGGTTATATTGGGTTAGGTTAGGTTAGGTTGGGTTGGGTTATATTGGGTTATATTGGGTTAGGTTAAGTTAGGTTAAGTTAAGTTAAGTTAAGTTATATAATAATAATATATATTTTATAGTTAATTTCTATTTA
>JAWZYT010005506.1:0-12500 GCA_034508575.1 Petrolisthes manimaculis
GTTACGCTTGGGAAGTAAAGTGGCTTGGTGTTGTCGTAGAGAACAAGTATTAACACATGGACAATAAATTAAATCTACATATGCACAAATGCACAAAATGGTTCCTCCATAAATATTTATCTAATCGCCTAAACGTTAACTTGAACAATGCAATACATAAATATCTATCTAATTGTCGCCTGAACGTTAACTTGAACAATGCAATAGCGAAATGCAGATATATGTACAGGTTTCTGAGCTGTACTAAGTAACAGTGTTTTTCCTTGCCCTGCACAACGAAAAAAGTGACAGTTTAGGCCCGTGAAAAATGTATGAAGAGCGGAGGACCACCAGGAGTAGACCCCTGACCGGTTGATTGGACAGGGGCAAGTGGAGTAATGGGTAAATTGGCTGGTTGGCGTGGGTGGGGTGTATAGGGGATGAAGGGGTTCATGTAGGGGATGGATATAGGTTAAGGGGACGATTATGGTGTGTAGGGGAACAGAACGATTAAAAAAAGGAAAAGGAAAAGGAGAAGGAGAAGGAGAAGGAGAAGGAGAAGGAGAAGGAGAAGGAGAAGGAGGAGGAGGAGGAGGAAAAGGAAAGAGTAAAATAGAAGAGGGGTTAGGAGTGGAAGATGAGGAGGACAGAGAAAGTAGTGGCACCAAGTTACGAGTAAATGAGAAATAAAGGCAATGCTGAAAATAGGACAAGAGAGAGTAGGCAATCATCAAGGATTATGAGGGGAACAGAAGGTCACGCGTATATTGGGGCAGGAACAAGGAGAGGGAAAGGAAGGGAAAGGAAGGGAAAGAAAGGGAATGGTAGGAAAGAAAAGGAATGGTAGGGAAAAAAAAGGAAGGGAAGGAAGAAAGGGAAGGGAAGGAAGAAAGGGATGGTAGGGAAAAAGGGAAGTGAAGGAAGAAAGGGAATGGTAGGAAAGAAAGGGAAAGGAAGAAAGGAAGGGAAGAGTTTTTATTGGTAAAGTTAAGGGTCTGGGTGAAT
This sequence comes from Petrolisthes manimaculis, assembly GCA_034508575.1. Taxonomy (NCBI): domain Eukaryota; kingdom Metazoa; phylum Arthropoda; class Malacostraca; order Decapoda; family Porcellanidae; genus Petrolisthes; species Petrolisthes manimaculis. Next base: position 985 of record JAWZYT010005506.1, read on the forward strand.
ACTGGGAACTAGGCAAGGAAGGAAGGAAGGGAAGGGTCTTGGATTATAGAATAGGGAAGGAACAAAGGCGTGAAGACTAGAAAATAATGAAGGATAGATAGACAAGGGAATACAAGGCACGAGGAAATAATAAGACTGACAGGATTAAAACACAACTGATTTTTTTCCTGTTGACTGAACAATACTGTATATGCAATTTCATCAGAGCCGCGTCGCAATTCCACCTCCCTCTTACGAAATATCCGGCTGCAATCATATCGAACGCTGCATGATAAACCCGTAGAGTTTATCAGCTGCGAGGCAATATTGGTATACAGTATATCAAAATTGCAAAAACCAATCACCGGGAATTCAACTCAATTATAACATGCGCACTGACAGACTTACTATACTGAAGTTTCCAGATATCAACACAGTATTGTTTACGGTGTCCAGGATGAAAAGGGCTTCCAAAAATGCAGTCCCCGTCCTAGTTAAGGGGATATTACAGTGTTAGTAGATCTGGAGACACTGAATCCACCAAACTATTCCAAGGTAAACAAACAGGACACCCTTTGACTATAGTGTTGGCAATCTGGTCCGGTTTCCTGGCATACTTTTTTAGAGTTTAGAGGAATCCAAGCGTTCGTATGTACCCAAAGTGTATCACCACTCCTCCCTTTAACATTCTCACTTTCCCCCTTGACCTTTCCCGCCCAAGGATCAAGTTCAGGCAGTGGTCACAAGCATACAAATCCAGTTCTATAATTTGACACTAGGGGTGACGAGGAGCACCGCCCCCCCCCCCCCCTCTCTCTCTCTTCCACATTCCACACGCTATTCTTCGTTCACTCACACACCAGCTCACACTTAGTTACCAGCCAGTGTGAGGAATATAAGCATAGAGTGTGTTTGTTTTTTTCCCGATGGTGGTACTGTGACAAGTTTGGTTCGGTCTGTAAGTGTGGCAGATGTGAAGGAATATGTTAGTGTCAGGCAGGCGTCTGTTTGCATGTGCCCGCAAGCACACAATCACAATATTGCACACACTTCGCAAAATGAATGCATTCTGTCTATCTGCCTGTGTCTGACTGTCTGTCTTCCCTCCCCCTCCCCTCCTCTATCTCTTTCTCTCTCTCTCTCTCTCTCTCTCTCTCTCTCTCTCTCTCTCTCTCTCTCTCTCTCTCTCTCTCTCTCTCTCTCTCTCTCTCTCTCTCTCTCTCTCTCTCTCTCTCTCTCTCTCTCTCTCTCTCTCACTCTCTCTCTCTCTCTCTCTCTCTCTCTCTGTCTGTCTAGTCGTGTACAGTGCCTCAGATACACTGCGGCACCTGGTCGTCCGTCTCTGATTATACAGCCAGGATTCCTGTCCTTAATTCTCAGTTAATGGCAAGGTGATGGTTGGGTGTCAGGCTGGAGGGGAGCTGGCTTCTGTGTGTGTGTGTGTGTGTGTGTGTGTGTGTGTGTGTGTGTGTGTGTGTGTGTGTGTGTGTGTGTGTGTGTGTGTATCAGGGTAGGTGGTGGTGGGTGTGCGTGGGGAGGGGGAATATATTCTCTAGACCTTGTGATGGGGGTCATTCGATTGGCCTCCTGCGTGTTTTAGGGTTCAGGGTCTTGGTGGTGGTTGGTGATGGTGGTAGTAGAAATAGTAGCAGTGGTGGTGGTGGTAGTAGTATTAGTATTAGTATTAGTAGTTTTAGTGATGGGAATGATGAAGGTGATGGTAATGGTGTTGGTGATGGTGGTAGTTGTTGTAATGATAATGGTATTGGTGGTATATTAGTTGCTGAAATGGATTAGTACTAGATGTGATTTAATGGATGCAGAATAATTGTAGACTAGTATCATTACAATACCGTTTACTCTTCGGTGACTATTGAGTTGTGAGGACTGATCTGGCGTACACGTCTCTCCAATAAAAAGATAACAAGACGAGGTGTGCTATGTTGCTGGGTGCCATGTTGGCTTGAGTTTGGCGTCCCTGCGACAGCTGTCACAATCTGACAGGGCCAGGGATGCGTGCAGTATTGCCGTCACGCTCAGAGAATTGAAAGCACACTGCACACGTAACCAAACCCGAAGCCTACACTGTCACTTCACGACACTTCCTTCCCTACAACGTGAATATAGAGTCACGATGCAGAGTAGAGGCCAATTTATTTATTTTCAAAGGAATTAAGATTTTAGACACTACATATATAAAGAACACATTTTGATATAACACAATGATGAGAGGAGAGGGACATACCTATAGTCTCAAATCGTACAGAGGTCTATGCACTACAAACATCGAAGTAACGTGCATATCTGTCTGCCTTTTTTGCCGGTGTGAAGCTCCACAACTGCCAACAAACACGTTCATAGGACCAACATGGAGACAGTCAGTGATGTTTGTCTCTGTGTTGGCATACTGTAGTGGGGGAACTATTGTAATGATCTTGATAACTTTTGTGTGTGTGTGTGTGTGTGTGTTTGTGTGTATGTGTTTCCAGGATGCCTATGTGTTTGTTTCGTTGCGTGTTTGCTTGTTGTTCAATCTGTGCAATCATGTTATTTTATGTGGCTACAAATCCAACCTTTAGAATTAACAGAATCATACTTTTTTAACATTAGAGAGTCGTGGCTGAGAATAGCAAAAATAAAGAAAAAAATAAGATTGTAGGAGAGCAGAAGAGAGAGGAAATTAATGACATATGATCTGTAAGTTTAATGAGTCGGGAAGATAGAAATATGTGGGTAGGGTGGTCACGGAAACAAAGGACTTAATGTAACACTGAACAAAAGATGGTGATTACTGAGATAGAGCTGAGGGAATGGGAACAGGAGGGTGGAGAGATTTGGCAGAGGAAGAATATTGGAGAGATAAAGAGAGAGATTAGGGGACTTGATCACACACACAACCACACATACACACACACACACACACACACACACACACACACACACACACACACACACACACACACACACACACACACACACACACACACACACACACACACACACAAATATTATATGAAAACGAGTTGAAAGGTTCCTTCCTCTTTCTCCTCCTCAAATTCCACTTCCTCCACCTGCTCGGCTGTTCCTTCCCCTTTCTTTTCCCTTTTCCTTCTATTCCTTATTCCATTCCTTTTCCTCTTCCTCCACATCCTCTATCTATGCCTCTCCTCCCCCCCCTAAGCACCGGCTACTGATACTAAGACCTACGTGGCTTCCCCGGTGAAGCCTTTCAACTCGACCACAGCCAACCCAAGCCGAGTTTCTTTCCTTCTCACACTAACCTTGACATCGCCCCTCAAGCCTAACCCACACGTTTCACAGCAATGTCTGTATCGTTATAATGTCAGCACCAGTTTTTATGCTTTTCCTCGTCAAAATTTCACGACACTACTAATTATATTATTCTCTGTACTATTCCCCAACATTACACACATCACAACACTTCTCATGCCTAACATTACTCGTGTCCATCGCCATATTGTATAGCTGCAGCACAACTCGTATCTCGCTCACTCTCACTACTCTCATTCAGCTCAACACACCGTCACAGCCTTTACCAACTATTCCACACCCAGACACACCCTCACTACAGCCCCACCTCACGTTCATCCCCCTTACCAGAAGCACAAACTTTTCTTAACTCTCCATTTTTCTTTATTTCAGCCTCCCTTGCTTCCTCCCTTCCTCCCTCCCTCCCTCACACGTTCTCTTCTTCATCTCTACCCCTTTCTGCCCCTGTAACTCGTATAATATATAATCCTAAATTTGTCTGTTATATTATTCATTTCATTCACAAGGCTCACTTTGCACATCCCACCATCACAAACCATGTCACATAACCTCTACCACCATGATTATATTTCTCTCCCATGTCAGATAACTTTGAACTCATTTTATTAATAGTAATAATAATATATATTTCTCCTACCTGCCTCATATGATTTTATTTTTCTAGCATTTCCACCTTACATATCACACCCCAACGATCCCTTAATATAAATAATTCGTCATCACTTCACGGTGTACTGAAATCCCACCCACCTACTCTTCGTTCCACAACACGAACTCAATCGCTCCATACTCGTCTGTTCCTTGCCACTTGCCCATCCATCTTGATTTTCCACTACAATCCCACCAACTCATCTTACTTCTGCACACACACACACCTCCTACTCTGATACACACACACACACACACACACATACACACACACACACACACACACACACACACACACACACACACACACACACACACACACACACACACACACACACACACACACACACACACACACACACACACACACACACACACACACACATACTACCTTCCACCCGTCTTCGTTCCTTTGTTTACCCTCCCCATCTTCCTCTTATCAGGTCCCCAACCATAAAATCCTTCCCTTCGAATATTAGCCTGTCACTCATGCCTTGTCGCTCGCTACCTTGGCCCCCTCACCTACTGTGCCTCATTCACCATCACCACCACAAACACTGTCACGGCCTTTATATGCTGTGGACTGCATACGAGGGGTCTGATTATTGCTCTATTTGGAATGTGTACCAGGGAGAGCAAAGAGAGATAAATGTGAGTTTACCGTGGAGGAGGTACTGTATGCTCGGTGTTCTGTGTGTGTGTGTGTGTGTGTGATGCAATATGGTGTCAGATAAAAACCGGAGAATTCGTTGAGCACACACACACACACACACACACACACACACTGAGAGAATGTAGGTAGAGGGACACACACACAAACAAACACACACACTAAGAGGAGGATGTACAGTAGGCGGTGTAGTAGGTGAGGTCTGGTATGTCCGTCACGCCCCCAACATAAAGCCTGTATGGCATGGCGAGCTACTCTAGGCACGACTCTTTGAGGTAACGACCCGGCCAACAGGTCCATTGGGTCCCTGAGATGAGCGCTACCTGTGTGTGTTTGTGTGTGTGTGTTTGTGTGTTCCCCTTCTACATACATCGTCTCAGTGTGTGTGTGTGTGTGTGTGTGTGTGTGTGTGTGTGTGTGTGTGTGTGTGTGTGTGTGTGGTCCCCTCTACTTAGATCCTCTCAGTGTGTGTGTGTGTGTGTGTGTGTGTGTTCCCCTCTACTTAGATCCTCTCAGTGTGTGTATGTGTGTGTGTGTGTAGTCCCCACTACTTACATCCTTTCAGTTTGTGTGTGTGTGTGTGTGTGCGCGCAAAGGAAGAAGAAAAGACTGAAATAATGCATACATTTTGTGAAGTAAGTGTTTAAGAGCAACCCGTGGATGGAGTAAAGCAGCAGAATATAAACGCACAATTTATATTATAGCGTCAATAATGTAGAAACATCGAGGATAAGACGGATTTCTTCAGAAAGTACAGTACGAAAAAATATACACGAAAAGAGAAAGAATGTGAACAAAATACGTGAAAAAATAAGTGTAAGTAAAATTTTGCGTGGGCGTGTTAGGTCAAGCAACACGAAGGTCAGGCAGGAGGGGACATGGAAGGGAAGGGAGGACAGACAAGAGAGGAGAAAAGAGGGGCGAGGGGAGGCAAGGAAATGAAAGAGGGAGAGGAAGGAAGGGGAGGATAGACACGAGAGAGGAGAAAGAGGGGCGAGGGGAGGCAAGGAAATGAAAGAGGGAGAGGAAGGAAGGGGAGGATAGACACGAGAGAGGAGAAAGAGGGGCGAGGGGAGGCAAGGAAATGAAAGAGGGGGAGGAAGGAAGGGGAATATAGACACGAGAGAGGAGAAAGAGGGGCAAGGGGAGGCAAGGAAATGAAAGAGAGAGGGAAATGATGGGTGGATAGAAATGACATGATAAAGTAGGGGATAGAAAAATAATGCGAAATTAATATCAGCAGGAACAGGAATAGAAATGAGTTTAAAAATATTGTACAGAAAATATGTAATGGTGATCTAACAGAAACGGAGAGAAGAGGAAGCAAGAATAGGATGTAATAATGAAGGAGAGGAATATTTAAATAAAGAAAGACTGAAATTATAGGGAGGAAAAAAAGGAGAATAATTTGGAGATACGAGGAATACGATAAGAAATAGTGAGAAGCAGAGAAATAACGAGAAAAGGGAATGGAATAATAGCTAAAGAGATAGATAGAAGGGAATAATGGCTAAAAGAGTGAGCTAAACACAAATGAAAAATCAGTGAATAGAGAACAGTGAATAAAGGACCAAAGAAGGAGAAAAACACATATATAAGAATAACTAAAGTAAAGGCACCAGGAGAAAAAAAAGTGAAAACAACAGAAGAGAATGAATGACACGCATATGGAAGCCTGTAGTAAATTTATGAAAGTATGAATAAAGAAAAGGCAAGGAATGAGACCAGGAGCAAGAAGACCCACTAACCACCTTTATTGATCGTTTACACATCAATAGAAGAGTAACAATGGCAGAGTGAAGTGACTGCAACACCAGCTAAGCATTGAAGTATTGATCCACTCGTTCCACCCTCTCTGCCTCCATTCCACCCTCATTCCCTCCCTTCCCTCCCTCCCTCCCTCCCCTCTGCCTGGTCACCCTCCTCACCCTACATCATTTCCAGCACCCCCACTCCCCTCCATCATTTCTCAACACTGTCAATCTCTACCCCCCCCCCCAATCCCCACTCCCTCACTTCACAACTCATTCAGTCCCCCTCCCTCACTTCACAACATTACTAAGCCCCCCTTCTTTCACTTCCTAACACTGCCAACCCACCTACTTCACTTCACATTTCACTTCACTGTTCGACTTCCTCCCAGACCTCACAACATTGGCAGCAGCTCTCCTCTCTCACTTTTCTGGTTACGTGACTCATAAAATATTACGTAACATGTCTGGAGTGAAATTGGAGGGAAATACGTGTATGGTGCCGGAGGGGGGAAGTAAGTAAGGAGAGTGGCAACAGGAGGAAGAGGAGAAACCCATTGGTGGTGAATAAGTCATTAGTCTCTGTCTCCTCTCAGATGTCTCTCTCTATCTGTCTAGGTATTAACACACGTGACGTCTCTCCTTCCCTCCCATTCTTGTATTCCTGCTCATAACTACCGTATATACTCCTCACACTGACCTCATTCTGTTATGCTGCCTCTTCATTACTCTGGCCTTTCTGAGTTTCGTTTTAATCTTTCATATTTACAGTTTAAGATCTCTCAGGAAACTATTAATCATACTGAGTTTCTTTTTTCCTCATCACGTGTTATAACTTCTATCATTAGGGAAGGTTAATACTACTACTGCCTTTCCTTCATACATCACGTAAGCTGTATCCTCTTTTCCTCATTCCTCTCGTCACACTGGGCTTCCTCTTGTTTCTCCTCCTTGGCTTCTTAATTATACTTTTCCGTAACACCTTCACAGTTACTTCCTCCACGACTCAACCCGACCCTTATGGAAATATTCTTAGTTTTCATCCAACCTAAACTGAAGAGAAAAGTTTAGACGTGGTGCAAAGTATTATTATTGACAGTGTGTTTGGTCTATGTTTTCACCGTGTCTCTATAACAAAATATGTAGCACTGTACTACAAGCCAACGAGTAAGTGTACTGTACATTAATCCATCGCGTGCAGGGAGTCATGTGTTACTGTGTATTGATTGGTATATACTAGGTGTGCAGCTCGTGCCTTCATTTTAGGGAATATTTCAAAGGCACTTTAGGTCTTCTATAATTCGTGTGACATTCAGTTGCTTCGTCGGTGATACATACAAGCTACCTTCCATAAGACTAAGCAACATTATCGAGTTGAGTCGCTCGATGCGTTGGTGTGAAGTAGCAATTTGGGCCACAGTCATTCTCTCTTGGGTCTTTCATCACACCACGTGTCCTTTCCGTCATAATTTTTGCCTTCCAAGTCTGAATCTTTTACGTGAGTTATGTCGATTTTCAACTTCACCAGAGGAGTCCAATTTTTTGTATAATATTTTCTACGTATTGTTATGTAACTAGTCATATTTTAAATTCAAGTTTATATTTCTACGCGTCCTATACTTCAATCAGTAACATATTAAATCATTCTACTCCTTATCCTTATCTGTAGCATTCTATGTCCATTCCATATTAATTCCAACACGTCCCGTGCCCCGGTGCAAATTGTTTACCCTATTCCACCCTTCGTCCGGGCCGCTCCTCTCCCCCTCATAAACACGCAGGATCAATATTGACAGGATGTCGTTGGCTCAAGAATAATGGGCCGATGACATGGTAGTGGCCTTAGTCGCTAAAGGATAACAGCGTATAAAGAACATAATGAGTCTCAAGACAAAGCTCACAATTTTTGTTGATCTGAATCATTAAGGCATATTTTTCGTAAAATGCTTTTGTTTTGCCGTTGTCTTTTTTTTTTCTTTTTTTTGAGATGCCATGAAACTTTATAACTTATTCCTTCATATTGGAACAATGTATTAACAATGTTAGAGATCTTCTTACAGAAGTTTGATAGATTTTTTTTCATTTCAACAATTATTTTTCAGTTAATCGTTTATGAACTGATTGATTATCATGGATAAGTTGGAGAGCATAAGAACTTCACATAGCATCGAAAATTACATTTACGTCTTCTGATGCCTTCACAACCGCCAATGGCCTTATGTTACTTTGGTTGGCTAAATTTCGTGTTTTTCTTTTATATAAAAATATAAAACAGTCAACCTGGAAGCGAGAGTATAAACAAACATGTTGTTCAGGTATCAAGGTCAAAAGTCTGATTTATAAGAAACAATGGCTTCATGAAAGAAAAGAAACAACGATCAACGCTTTAGGAATATCTTGTGTGGCAGAAAAATATTGTTTTGAGATGAAAGAGACGAGAAAGTCTCCCACCATAACAATGGTTCAAAGGAGAAGAGGGACCAAAGTGTTTTTGTGAATCTCGTGTGAATACTTTGGTGAAGACGCGGATACACTTTTTGTTATGCTGAATTTTATGTATAATGACATATACATGTATATACAAGCTACAACAACACCATATGAACATCTGAAAGTAGTTCCTTCCATATACATAAGACTTTACAGTTGTTGTTTGTCAATATTGTGGATCCATGAGGAACAGAAACATAATGTAAAATACACATATTTATACACAAAATGTTCATATTTTCAGGTGATTTATAGCGTGACAATTCCTTATGCGTCATGAAAAATGATGAAGTACATATGGAATTACAGTGTTTTGGTACAATACAAGGACAGAGAAATGTGACTGAACCTGGAGGAAAAGGATATGTACTAGACTACATGAAAACAGAGAGGTTGGCCGATCATTATTATCGGTACGATAGCTTCTTGTTCATGATTTATGTAGCCCGTGATTAATGCTTTATCCATCGCGTAGCCTATTATTATCATAGCAATTATACCTAATAGGTGAGAGGGTGAGAGGGGGTTAGAGTGAATGCGAGAGAATAACGTGACTGTGAGTGAAAGGTGAATAGTCATGAGTGAGTGAGGTGTGAGTGAAGTCAAGTACCCACCCGAGGGACGAATAGGAACGGGTTGAGATTTGAACGCAATAACAATGAAGTTGAGTGACAGTGAGATGGATTGCTGGGACGGCGGAGAGAGCTTGTGAGAGGAAAACATAACCGACCTACGTGAAGGAGCAGGGTACCAGTAAATTGGGTACAAAATTAAGTATCAGACTAAACATACGTGTGTGTTTCCTTTCAGTATTGTTATGCTTGTTCAAGTGCACCAACATTGGTATGTTTCTATGAAAAGCAAAAGAAAAATAGAAACTTGTGCTCAGAACTATATAGTTTAGTGGAAAAGAATTCTTCAACTTTAACGCAAAGTAAAGAAACAAGGAAATGCATTAGGAACATTTTATGGGAAGATTCAAAAGTGAAGACGGAACGTGAGACGGAATGCGAGGAACCAATGCTCGCCCCCACTCAACCTCTTCTTGCTTCTTCTCCTCTTGGCTGTCGTCTTACAGGGTTGAGAGGAAGGACGTGAGTAGAGGGGAAGTTAGTTGGAGGGAGAGCGAGTTGTCCCACAGACTTCATGAGTTAAGAGCCCCATTCAGAATCACTTCCAAAGTCAAGTTTCGAGAGTTGTTGAGCGGACGAGGTGGTGGGAAATGGATGGAGGAAAGTGTATGTGAGGCGTCAAGGAAAAAACTTAAAGAGGAAAAAAATACTAATGTGGAGGAGGGAAATCGAGACACCTTGAGAGAAAAGAAGTTCATGTGTGAAGAAATATTGACTTAGGACCAACTTCTACCCAGAACTTCTCAATTTATGCCACCAGAAGTTTGACTCAGCAGAACACAGAATCCACAGAAAGAGAAGGAGAGAGTAGGAGGAGAGTGGGTAAAGGAAGGAAGGGAAGGAAACAAGAAAGGGCGAGATAAAGTAAAATGGAGAGAAGAGAAGACAAATATTTTACTCTCAGACTTTTATCTGGTATATATATCTGGTGTTCGATGAACTTATACTAAAATTTAATTACATGATGTCTAGTTGTCACGCTTTGATCTAGTTTAGCATAATTAACTATGCTTGATACATGAATGTTAGTCCTAATATACACATTTTTAACTAACGAAGGGAATAATTTATAAAGGTCGATAAGTGACCATTCATTAGTGAAGCTGAAGCCACAACACCCATATGAGGGAAGCGATGGAACTGTTGGTGAAAATGTGGTGTTGGTGTAGTCAGCAGACACTCAGAGTCAAGGGAAAGGCACCACTGACAGAATAATGGACATTTTAATTAGGTAAAGGGGGAACTAGACTCTCGACTGTATGGCTATCAGTAAGAATGACTATTTAATTTCAAAATGTGTAGAGGACGACTATTTTTTTTATCTCTCTGACTTGTTTAAAGGGTAGACGGTGGGCATAGGATACATACGCCTGAAACTGATATTCAGGGAAAGTGCTTGATATTGAGTGCGTTAATGAATATCAGCCTGTATTTGACAAACAGAATATATTAATTTTACTTCACGATCTTTTTGACGAGTCTTCATACAGTCTGAGTTTCCAAATATTAAAATATACAAAAGTAAATAAGGGATATATTTAATAGAAACGCGTCAGTTGATAATAATAACGATAATTCTTGACATAAAGAAACACTTATTAATTAAATCATGAAACTAACAAAGATTTTCTTAATAAAACTGACAACAAAGAATTCAACTCCACAAAAGGCAAACCCTTATTAAAAAAAAAAAAAAAAAAAACGATGCAAAACACTGAAATAAAATAATAATAATAATCATAAAATTCCTCAGAAGCGCTACAAATACAAACGGATTAATGAAACGAAGACATACAATCTCTCCCCCAAAAAAGACTACCTGAAAAAATGACTCGAAAATAAGAGGACAATCCCCCGCAGTCCCTAAAAAAAAAAAAAAAGGAAATTCCGCCTTCTATTTATGGTTTCACATTAATTTCTGGAGGGGATAGAAAAAAAAAGGAAGCGAGAAATGTGTGTGTGTGTGTATGTGTGTGTATGTATGTGTGTGTGTGTGTGTGTGTGTGTATGTGTCCCTGTGTGTGTGTGTGTGTTTGTGTGTGTTTGTGTGTGTGT
>JAWZYT010005507.1:0-70000 GCA_034508575.1 Petrolisthes manimaculis
ATCGCCTGGTATTGCTCATTTCCGAACCCAATACACCTTTAGAGGCTGAGTTCGAATGTAGGGTATGTGTGTGGTGCCTGCCGTTCGTCTCTGGTCAGAAATTGCATATCGCGAGTGTACAGTTACCAAAAATGGTATTACGACAACTATTGATGTTTAAAGAGCGGCATTGCCATCGAATGATGTCTTGTTATTATTATTATTAATATTTGACACACACACATACATACAGAGAGAGAGAGAGAGAGAGAGAGAGAGTGAGGAGAGAGAGAGAGAGAGAGAGAGAGAGAGAGGAAATTAGCATCCCTATGTAGGGCTATTTCATGTAGGCTACTTAAAAAAAAATCTGTTAAATACTAAGGAAGCGCTACAGGTAAGTACATCGATATATATATATATATATATATATATATATATATATATATATTATATATATATATATATATATATATATATATATATATATATATATATATATATATATATATTATATATATATATTATATATATATATATATACTGTAAATTGAAAAACAATTTTTTCCAATTTTCATTATCAATAACAACAAAACAAGTAACATTGAGCATTGGTGTTGACGTGTAGTCTAACGAGCTTGCCGTCTGTTCCCGCTGTTACATTCTCCAAATAGTGACAGTCGCGAGTGTCCCTTCTTTACCTTACATACTCTTTAATATAATTATGGCAACATCTGGCATGCAGTTGTTTGTAGTAAGCCCTTGTATCTTTATGAATGAATCACTGGGAAGCTAGAGCTAATGTAAGATGGAACGTGATTGACTGAACTTTGAGTGGTGGTGAAGATTTTGACATATACAGCCTCATTTGTCTTGCATTTTCTACTTGCTCAACTGTACATTATGTGAGTCATTGTTAGTGGGCAAACCATTTTCAATTTTTTTTATACAGTATATTTGTTTGATAACTCTATTTTACTTTTTGATTAATCCATCTGCAATATCATGAACACATCCCTTTTCAAGTTACCCATATAATTGTTAATTCTAAATTCCTCTTTAATCTATCTGCTATATAATAAACACATCCCTTTCAACATTCTCATATAACTAATAAATGATTCATCTGCAATACTGTAAAATAAATAAACCATTTTCACTTAGGAGTATGGAAGTTGCTGATCCTCAAGGGGTGTTGGGTTGTGATGACGCCAAAAACTGAAGTAATCTTGCTCACTGACTCGACACACGTGGACAACGGCAACACAAAAACCCCTCACTACTTTTGAGGACCTGCTGGAGGCTGTGGGGACGAAATGGTCGCTGGAATATTATTCTTTTCATCGTATGTGCCTTTGGTAATTATCTAACTGTGTCTCTTTAAACACCTACAGTAGCCTAGTCATACAATCATATTCCTAATTAGGACTGAAAACTTTCAACGCAAAACAAACTAATCCGTTCTCAAATTAATAATGGAAAGGTTTATTATGTTAGGAATATCTTTGAAAGATAGGAAGAATAATGTTTTGTTATGTTTTCCTTCAGGGAGTTTCTCAACTCCATTCGGTGTGATGACTTACCAATACCTGGGAGCTACTCCTGACTACTGGTGTCGAGTGTCTGAGTTAATGGAAGCCAACTGGACCCAAGAACAAATCATTACCTTCGCAATTCCTCTAAGGTATACAACTACAGTTTATCTATATTTTAACCACAATTGTATCCCAGTCCACACTACGATGCGATATACTTTGTTATTTTCTTTGGATAACAAACGGATGGAAGGGATGTGCTCGTCAGATATTGTTTAATAACACTCTGGCGTTTGATCAAATTTATTGTACATTGTGTAAAAATCCAATATTTTGGTTTACAATGTTCAATTCTACAGTAACGTGACTGGTAAACGAGAAGGATGTTTAATGCACAACTACAACTACATGGCCGCTGCACAACTCGGATATAACGAAGCGATGAGTAACATTCCCTCTGTTAACAACGATGACAACGACACTCTATTGTCCTGTTCCTCCAGAGTCTACAACACTTCTCAATATGAGTCAAGTGTAGTCACGGAGGTAAGGAAAAAACTATAGGCCTATACATACACATTCCTTCCAAAAATTCTCACAGAACGGTATAATGATCTTTGTAAATTTTACATCATGTAGTATGATTAACTGTATATGATTTGCTAAGTCACAGGTTTTTTTTCCCTGTATTTACAATTATTCTTTTTACACCCCTTCAGACTTCTATCACGAAATGTACATGCTAAATATTTCTCCACTATATTTATAAGCATTATCATTGGCATTTGGTGACCCTTACAGTGGGACCTGACCTGTGAGAGACGAGCCTTGTATTCCACCACCAGCTCTATCCAGCAGGTGGGGATCTTCATCGGTAGTCTGCTCTTTGGATATCTTCTGGAAGTGTAGGTCAATCATATTTTGATTAGTCAAAGGTAGGAGTAGAGTAAGTTATGTATGTCTGCAATATCAACGACATGCGTAAATAATGGGGTACATACTCTCTCGATAAATAGAAGGGTTATTGATTCCTCCACACTGTACCCTGAAACAGATACCCCATTACGGGAGGAGTCTATTGTTGGTAAATTGGAGGGCTACTGATTCCTCCAAATTATGCCAGGAAACAGTCGACACCAGTGTTACTAATGGGGGACCTGTTTCGTGGTATAATTTGGAGAAATCTTTAGCCCATCACTTAATCCACAACAGATTCCTCCCTTAATGTATTGTACAATACATTGAAATCGTCTGTCTGTTTCCTGGCATATTTTAGAGGAATCAGTAGCCCTCCAATTTTTCCTCAGCAGGTAATCCCTTAAATACCCTGTGATCGTGCATGATTCCTCCTGACTATACCACGAAATATATATAGGTGGTGTTTTGTGGCAACATTTGAAGGACTCACTTATCCCCAATTTTCTGACTACAGGCAGTACGATGTCCCTTAAGGCAAAGCTGATGCAGTCTGCTTTTTACGGTAATGAGTGTTAGATAACAACAATATAAAATATTTTTAGTAAGTAATTATTATGTTATGTTGCCTCGATCAACTGTCAACAAAGACCACAACCTCTATCATCACTTCCAATTCCTCAACAACTTCTATTTGAGCACCATCACAAAACATCTTAGTCACAGATTTCCCTCTGGAACCATTTGCAAAAGTTATGTCCTTGAGCAAAGTATTTATACATCTTATCTGCACATCCTATTTAAATAATCGTTATAGGTTCTGTTTTACTGCACACTTAAAGACCCTGTGATCGTGTAGGGAAAGTGAAGGCTTTTGATTCCTCCTGACTATGCCACGAAACACACTTCTTCCATATAGGTGGTGATTTGGGGCGATATTTGAAGGACTTATTTACCTCCAATTATCTGACTACATCACAGGGTTCTTTAGAGGAATTACCAGCCACATATCCACTGCTATCAATATATGTCCTAATTTGTGACTTGTGTTTCCAGTATTGGACGGAGGAAGGCTGTGCTTTTCTCCTCAGTGTCGTCAATATTGACCAGTCTCCTCACCATAGGCTCACCCAACGTGGAGACTTTTATGTTTTTTAGGATGATGCACCAAGCATTTGACTTTGGCTACTACATGGGACCAGTTATCCTCTGTAAGTTGTATCTGACAATTTCCTTTACTTCTTGTGATACTGATCCTTTCTGAATGTTTAATCTAGAAGTGAGGATATCTAGCGATCTGACAACAAATTCTCACCAGCTTATACAAATAAAACTGTAATAACGTGTGACAATGAAGCGATACTCATGAATAGAGTCAATGACCAAAGTTCCATTTGTGTGTTTCAGGTATGGAGTGGGGTTCACCATCACAACGGACTCACGTTGGTTCCTTATACCTACTACCTTATGCCCTGGGCTACATGATAGTGCCTGCTATAGCCTATTACATACGGCCATGGCGTTGGTTACAGGCTGCTTTCTCGATACCCGTCTTCTATACACTTATATATTTCTGGTTAGTAATAATAAGCTAACAAAGTATTCTTCCATACTCAGTCATGTAAAGTATTTATCTTGCCACATCATCCTCATCATCAGCATCAATACCCCATTTCCATTTTTGGGATGGGGAGGCACAAGCGTCAGAGCAGGGCCCCCAAACAATTGATTAATTGATTTTTGTTCTGCAACTAGGCATCTGACGGTGCCACAGCTAGGGTCATAATTTATACCAACCAACATAAAATTGTCATCCACATAATTAATGAAACATAAATACCTGAAAGGGATAGGCAGCATGACTAAAGGACACACAAACTTAAAAGCACATTTTTACTAAAAGAACACGTAGATTTAACTAAAAAAAAAAAATCAAACCATATAAAAAACATTTATATCATAAAATCATAATAGGAGAGGGTGTTCCCCCCCTTGAAGGTCCACTGAAGGAACAGGATGATACCAGGCAGGAGGCTGAGAATTGGAGACCGCAGCCTTAGCCAGGGTGTCAGCCCACTCATTCCCATCGACACCTACATGGGCCCAACAAATAGTAAATGTGCAGCCATGACGACCCAGGAGGACAAGTCACTCAAAAATGGCCAACACCAGGGGATGGGAAGAGTTAAAATTGGACAAGGCTTGCAAGTCACTACAGGAATTGCTAAAAATAGTAAAAGAAGGCTCAGGGAGAGTAAATATCATTTGCAGGGCATATAAAATGACCGAGATCTCAGCAGTCGAAATTGACATGACAGAAGGGAGCCTTCCGCCACGACAAAAGTCAGGAAAGACAACACCAAAACCATCTCCTGCATCAGACTTTGACTCATCAGTGTACACAGGGAATGATTCCTTGCGAGTGAAGGCAAGTTCTAAATAGAGAGAACGAGCCACTGGAGGAGGAAAATATTCCTCCTTTTCTGTAAAGCAGGTACAGAGGAAATCTTCTGAAAAAAAAACATGGAGCCTGGAAGTCATCAATGCCCATCTCCTCCAAAGCCTTCCTGAACTAGAAGCTATAGGGCCATGGTGTACGAGAATGTGAAAGGTAGTACATGATATCAGATGACACTGCCAAGTAGGGAACGGAGTCAGGAAGTCGATGTAATCGATGCCAACAACGAACCGTTGAGGACTGGCGATGGGGATCAAGAGGGGGCTCATGATCTCAAATGTACGGAAGTGGGGAGCCCAAGTCAAACGTTTGTCAAAAAGGAGATCCCAAAAGTGAGTTTCCTCGACAGAATTTATCCGATGACCATATATGAATAGGTCAGGATCGGGGTGGATGCCTCGAATGCGGCAGAAGTGCATAGCATCTGTCTTGGCAGGAGAAAATAGAAACCCATGAGAACCAGTCCAACGTGACACCCTGTCAAGGGAAGGCAGCATGCGTCGCTCCGCCACTGACATACGGGAGGCAGCAAACCAGACTGCTAGGTCGTCAACGTACATCGAGTTGGCTATACCGTCCGGAAGGGATGAGGCAATGGCATTAATTGCTACTGCAAACAATGTGACACTGAGGACACTTCCCTGAGGGACGCCCTCCTCCTGTGCAACAGATGCTGAGAGAGCTGTACCAACCCTTACAGAAAAACTGTGACCACTGAGAAACTACTTAAGAAAGCATGAAAGGAGACTTCGCAGGCCATATACATGGAGCCGCTGCTGGACGCCATATTGCCATGTAGTGTCATACGATCTAAATCAAAGATTGCACAGACACGGTGTTGATGTCGTGCAAAGGCCTCAAATGCAGCAGCTTCCAACCTGACTAGAACATCTGTAGTGGAACGGTGTTTACGAAAGCCAGACAGGGACAAAGACAGAAAATCACTCTGTTCCAAGAAGTATACCAGTCTGTCATTCACCATCTTTTCAAATAGTTTATCGAGAGAGGAGGTCAAGGCAATTGGTCATTATTTGAGGGTAACACTAGAGTCCTTGCCTGGCTTGGGGAAAGGAAGGATGGTAACAACCCTCCACCCAGAATGGAAGACACCCTCCAGCCAGATTCTGTTATAATTATAAAGCTAAAAGAAATGAGATCGCTTCCTCACCCAAGCATCCAAACATAGCATATGGGATGTTGTCTGGCCCAGGAGAAGTGTTGCCGAAGAGAGAGAGAGAGCAGAATGCATGTCTCTGAAGGTGAATATATGGTTATAACTTTTATTCTATTCCCAGAGAAATCCAGGACAGTGCGCCTCTTGGCTCTTAACCCATGCCTCACAGCCATAAGTCGAGAGTCCTGGCTATAGACTCTAGCAAAAGTCTCTGCCATAATCTTAATTCCATTGACCCTAAGTACAGGTGGAGAACAAGGAGAAAACTTCCCCGCCATCTTACGTACTCTCCTGAACACTTGGGTGAGTGGAGTTTTAGTATTAATTGAAGACACATAGGCCTTCCAAGATGCATGTCGTGCCTCTTTTAAAACTCGTCTAGCCCGAGCCCTTGGCCATTGGAAGTCCTCTAAAAGAGTTGAATCCCCACGATTGTGACGAAGGCGAGATAAAGCAGCGCGCTTCTCCCGCACAGCAGTGGTGCAGACTGGTGACCACCAAGGGACAGGACGTTTGGGAAAGTAGCCAGAAGTTTTAGGGATAGAGTTGAGATTAGCAGAGTGGAGCACAGCAGTAATTTATGTTACTGCTTCGTCAGAGCTACCAAAATCGGCTACAGAAGAGACCAAAGAAGTTATCTCTCTAAAAAACTGCCAGTCAGCCTTCTCTAATTTCCATCTAGGAAGACGAAACTGTGGTTCATACTTGTTACCTTCTAAAATTATAGGGAAATGGTCACTGCCATATAAATCAGGCAACACTCTCCAAGTAAAATTCAACACACCACTGGGTAAGCAAAGGGAAATATCAATGGTGGTAAAAGTCCTAGTTGGGCATTTAAAATGTGTCACATCTCCCGTATTTGAAACACCTAATCCCTCATCCTCAATAAAAAAAAAAGCCAATAAAACACCCCTGGGGTTGACACTGAACTGTCACCCCACAGAGGATGACGCCCATTAAAATCACCCAATAAAATAAAGGGAGAGGGAAGGTCCCGTACAAGACGGGTGAGATCACCCCTCTCTACTGTAACGCTGGGAGGAAGGTATAGACTGCACACAGTGTAGGGGCGGTCCATAAAAACCTCAACAGCAACAGCCTGGAGCGGTGTGTCAAGCTCCAGGCTCGTGCATGGAATATCTCGACGAACTAGGATGGCAGAGCCACCATGGTGACCCTGCCCTTCAAATGAATTTGAATAAAATGCAGAATATGCTGGAGGACTGGCAGGAATGTAGTCCCCAAGCATTGTCTCTTGAAGAGAAACACATGCAGGAGAGAAACTAGAGAGAAGAATGCGAAGTTCTTCCCAAGAAGCACGCAAGCCACGGCAATTCCACTGAAGGACCTTGAACAGTGTTACTTTACTACTGATTTTTGGGAAGCCTAACGGAGGTATTTTCCACTACCACCTGTACCTGAGGGTTTACTCAAATGATAAGTTTTATCTAATCCTGGGCCACTAGAAGAAAGGCGAACCCGAGGAGTATTCCCTGGAGCCGTAATTGGGACCCGTAGACGAGTCCCTGAAGCATCTGATATGTTAGAAGGTGAACGTATATGAGCAGGGATATTCTTAGAAACAATTACATTGGTACTGTCTTTTACAGCAGTGGTATCACTGACACATGCAGATACATTAACATCAATAATACAGGAAGTAGAATCACTCTGCCGCTCAAGCGGAAGAAAAACTGAATCATTTAAAGTCACAACATCCGAGTAATCAACATTCACTTAACGCCCCTCTAATGATCCCGAAGGAAGCTTGCGAGGAGGAACATCTGTTAAATAAAGAGTTTCATCAGAGCCCCGAGAACGCTTCTGGTGAAATTGATAGGCAACTATGGAAGAATCCACAGAGACGGTTGCCTTGCTAGTAGGAACATCTATGGAGTGAAGTGAGGCAGAGAATCTACGAAGGCATCTCTGTGGCAGTTTAGGTGACTTAAGTTTCCTTTTTGGAGAGCGTGTGGCAGCGTGAACCTCTACCACATGGACACGTTTAGCTAAAGTCTGAGAATTGTTATCAGTTAAAGGTTCACCAGAATGAGTGTCTGATAAAGTTTCAAAGACAGAGAAGCTATTATTTAAAAATACTCTCACTTCAGGCCATCATCCTTCTGTCGGCTGAAGTTGAGTTGCCTTCTGGCACTACCAGTGCTGATAAATTG
The DNA here is from genome assembly GCA_034508575.1 of Petrolisthes manimaculis. Lineage (NCBI taxonomy): Eukaryota > Metazoa > Arthropoda > Malacostraca > Decapoda > Porcellanidae > Petrolisthes > Petrolisthes manimaculis. The sequence goes on from JAWZYT010005507.1 coordinate 8,236, forward strand.
GATATTGGCGAGAACGTAAGAGGTGAGCATCCCTGCAGCAACTCTCTGACCGACACCCAAATGATGCGAGTCAAAAGCAGAACAATTATCACACCGGGAACGGTTGTTGCAGTTCCTCTTCCCAAGACCAAACTTATAACAACAGAAACACTGTAAGGGACGCTCAACAAAAGGCTTCACCTCAATCTGGAATATGAGAGCCATAGAAAGTGAGGATGACCATATTTTTATTGCCTTTCATCTTTGTTACTCGTTGGACATTGTCTGGGCACATATCGAGAATGTCCTCTTCTGAGAATTCATACAGGTCCTCATTATATATACGCCCCTTGCTATACTTATATGTTCGATGTGGTTTGATAGATTCAAACATGTTATCAGAGGGACAGGGGAGATTGAGGAGCATCATGGCCTGTGTAAAGATCTTTGGCTCTGATTAAAGTGCCCTTACCATATTTCTTTATGTGGCCAATTGGTAGTAATCATATTTCTTTCTCCAGATAGCAGGAAGCATGGATAAGGTTACCACGTCCCTCCCTGTAGTAAGCCACAAACCAAAAGGGTGTAGGAACCCGACGTTCCTCAGGTACAGTCTGTTACAGTTCCGACTGGGCCACCCAGTATCGAGAGATCGTAGATGTGGCAGCAGTGTGTGTGTGTGTGCTCAAAAATTATACGGATCGTCAACACTCTGCCTCGAAGTTCATTCTATAGATGGCGCTGTGTAGTTGTGGAAGGAATGTGGACTGCAGGGGTGAAGTTTCGGGTAACAGTTATGCTCGTACCAATGAGTCATGAGCTCTGAGGCAGAGTGGTTGAGGAATGCTGATATGAAAATTTAGAACCTATATTACACAATGAGTAGGTGAAGCTAAGGTAATGTGAATATTTTTTCTAAATGGATTTCATGTTTAGCATGCAACATTGCATTGTTTTCTTGTTTTTCTACCAACTAAGATCAAGCAGAAAGGTTGTTTGCTTTGGACATCATATTTTGGTAAGCATTATTTGATGTTCACCTCTGATTTTGTATTTTATTTGTAAGCCACGTTAAAGTGTTTTACATGCATAGTAAAATCCTTCATTACTAAATACTCCTCTCTCTCTCTCTCTCTCTCTCTCTCTCTCTCTCTCTCTCTCTCTCTCTCTCTCTCTCTCTCTCTCTCTCTCTCTCTCTCTCTCTCTCTCTCAAATGAACACTATCTTATCTTATCCAGTCACTTTATATATGAAATAGTATGGAGATTTAGGACCAATTCCACAGTTGTTCGTTGTAGTAGGGGAGGTGGCCGAGTGGTTAGTGTTCTGGACTCATACCCTAGAGGTCGGGAGATCGATCCTCTCAGGTGAGGGCCTGAGAATATTTACTCTTCCGATTTGAGTATCAGGCACTAACTATAAGGCCACCAAACGTCGTAAAACACCCTCACTGGTACCATAACAGCTGCAGTATTTGGGAATCACCCTCACTTCCCTCTCTCAGTGGCTGGGTACCAGTTCGGAAGTCGTGACGTGTGTGTGTGTGAGCATCAGTTGACCTGGGCCACGATAACGGGCTTGATTAAGCCTATGTCCAGTGTCGGATCATATAAAAAAAAAAAAAAAAAAAAGAAGTTTGTTAGCGCCCAAACGAATGAATCTAAACTGTGTTAATGACTTTTGACTGATTTATTGTATTAATCTGATGAGTAAAGTTTACATATATTGTAATAATACTAGTGCTTGATAGTTTTGGTGAATAGGTATACTCAGCTTTTGGGAAATAACGAAGACTTACGAGTGTGTTTGGGGAGGAATCTGACAAACAAAATGACTATGTGGGACCAGGCCTGACTCCTTCACATTCTACGTTAAACATATAAGTGTCGAAATATGTAGCTTTTTGCCTCCACTGCCACGTTCATCACTCAGTGTTGTCAATGTTTGTACCCTACAAGGTGTGAACCTCCAGTTTCGACTCGCAAATCCGAAACACATGCCAGGAGTAAATCAGGGGTATGGTAATTGAAGGGTATATAGTGTGGTGCATGTTTTACGGAGGAAAGTTAGAGAGAGGGTTGTTAGCAGTAATACTGTACTAAATTATAATTATTATGTCAACTATATAAATCTGTTACATAACAAACATGACATTGGTAGACCACAACATTGTGATGGTTAGTAAAGTCATTGGTTATTGTGTGTAAAAGAAATGGTGGGTTGGTGAGGCAGTAGCTAGTCTCGGCCAGATGTCTCTATGAAGGTTTAGTATATGCCAGCTATCAGCAGCGCATCTTGGATTTAATTAATATTACATTTTCTACATCATAACGTTAATGATTGTTTTTACATATAATAAGTAAATAATATTGAATATGAAGTTTTAAAGGTCACAATGTTCCTAGAACATAACATATAAAAATCAGGCCTCATAAATTTCCATAGTTTGGGCCCACCAAGTTAATCATTGTGATGACGATGGCTTTATTTTCTGTCAATAATAACAAATATCTTCAATTTACGAGCATTGTGAACATTGGTAGTAGTGTCATGACTGTTGACCAAGGTAATATTTTATTATAATTACACATTGAACTTACACACACTTCAGTTTTGACATTACATAGCGGTTATAAACGGATTGAGCGAGGATGCCAACAAAATTCATACGGGCTGTGGAATTATTTACCCTGCTTGAGAACTGGAACCTGCTGCTGATTGTATTACAGTTGCAAAAAATATAAGTATATTGGTTACAATAATATACAAATGTGAAACATAACTTTTATGAATGTCTTTACATCCAGTTTAGATTCCTTTCCTCATAAAGAAATAAGATAAGATAAAGAAAACAAACACTATAGTGTCTACCAAATTATCATTTCCAAAAATTGACGAATGGTAGTATTATTAAGCATATTACTCTGCCACAAAGGAGAATTTACTTGTCTCACTGACACCCACTATCGTTTAAGTTATGTTAAGAAATGTTGTAACTATATTTCTTTAGTTGATGCTGTATAGTCATACGCGTTGATAAGATTAAAATTCCTATGTAAAGGCTATATAATTGATGTCATGTTTCCCTAATTCACCGCGAAGATTGCCGTGAACAAAGTTAAATAATATGTATGATAATTCCACAGGAGGTAGGGACTTAACCAAACCACTTTTGTCCATAGTGTTATGCAACATTGAATACGAAATATTTACTCTCTTATTGCAGGCCCTCAATGAAAGAAAATAAAATAAATTATATAAACATCAATTTGAATTTATAACCTGTTGTAAAAGAGTCTCTGTCTTTGATGACAAGTCAGTGTGGAGGTTGTTAGTTTTTACATCAAACTCTCTCCAACGTATCATTGTCCACCACAGACAGAAACATCTGTTACGGAAGTCCTAGAAAGAATAATGACTACATGTGAAACAGTTTATGTATCATGGTTACTGGTTTGTTTTAATAAACACCTACTATCTTTTAGACCTATTGCGCTCACAACTGACATTGACAATGTTAAATGAAGCACATTCGTCTGTAATCTGTGCTGATAGTGTTATTTACTGATTACTAGGAAGAGAGAGAGAGAGAGAGAGAGAGAGAGAGAGAGAGAGAGAGAGAGAGAGAGAGAGAGAGAGAGAGAGAGAGAGAGAGAGAGAGGTGATGTACTTATGGAGTAATTAAAAAAAATCTTTGAATATAATTATATACATTTTTGTGTTGTTTGGAATACAAGGTGTCGTTAGCATTAAAGGATCATCAAATAATTGAATGATAAATGAATATCATTACAGCTAAGATTAACCTACTTGTCCATCTCCCTAACTTTATCGCCTACTCAGTAGGCTTCACCTACTTCACGAGACAGGGGCACTGGATTGAGGTTATGTTATCATAACTTGATATTACCACATCTGTCCTGCTTTAATAACCTTAGTAGACGATAGATATAAACCCCATGTAATAAATAAAAAAATAAACCCAAACACTACTATAATATGATTTACAATACATTCCCCCTCCCATATCTCCCCCACCACAACCACACACCGCCATCTATGGAATGGATTTGAAGGCTGCTTCTTGTTTACAACGGAACATATGAGTTGACGATCCGATTATTTTTCGAGCATGTACAAACGAATAAACACACACACACACTGCTGCCACATCTACAATATTTCATTTCTGGGTGGCGCAGGCGGAACTGTTGTCGGGTGTACCAGACTAATAAGGTCAAGGTCCTGGGACTATAGTATAGTCCATTGACCTACTAGTAGGATGGGGAAGTAGCTATCACAGTATCGCGGGCTAGTTCATTCATATCCTTAGAGTGAAAGATATGAATGTTTCGAATATTTTAACTTGTGAATCGGGATTGGAAATTCTGACTGGCCCAACATTGGCAACGATAGGGGAGAAACGCGGGAGTGGAGCCAACTGTACAGTCGACAGCATCAGTCATGTGTCCACATCAGCTAAAATATGAAAACATACAGTAAACTTCACTGGGTCGAAAAATGAAAACCCAGCGTAGTTTACTAATTTGCCACCTGGATATTGTAATTCTATAATGATGAATGTCCTGGTTCGATGATTATCTTTTATCTTATCCTTAAAGAAACGCTAAATGAGGCGACACGACTTTTGCCGCCGACTGTACAATGCGAGGAACTCTGAACGCGGCCTAGCAGAAGACGACGACCACAAAACGTAAACAACATTTGCCCTTACAACTACAAGACCACCGTAGGATTAATTTGTTGTCCATGTTTGCATACAATGAAGAACTACAAGTGTACACGTCTCTACGGGATGTAAACACAGTATAATATCGACATCGTATTTTCTACTTTTTAAGTGAATTTTGTTGTTATTAAAAAAACATCTATATTGCTAAGATATTTGCTGATATTAATCCCCCCTTTTTAATTTGAAGTAATTATTATTAATAAGTAGTTTATTGACTTTGTTCTGCAGACGCGGAGCATTCTTGGCTAGAAATACATTCCATCTTTGTCCCACGAATGCCGCCACTGTTCCTCGTTCACAGAACTTTATAACGCCAGTCCCACGAAAACCTCATACTATAATGTGATACCACCTTCACTCCCCTCCCCTGTATCGTAGAGGATACAAGGCTGACTGCACCATCAAAAGAATGGTAATCGATAGGGACGCCTCTTCCCTACGGCGTTTCACATTTACAACTCATCCAAATGGAGGAATTCACTAATACAAAAAATTATACTTTACAACTATCAACAAATAATAATGATATTGAATATGACTAGGATGCTTCCTGAATTCCGATTGTCAATGTTCTTTATTCATGATATATATAAATAAACAGGTGAGTTGTAATAACAATCCTGCATCTATCTGTGGTCAGGGTGCTTCCGGAATCACCTCGTTGGCTAATCCTTCATGGTCGCTACCAAGACGCCCTCCACCTGCTCAAGAAGGCTGCCTCAGTCAACCACAAAACCTTACCACCAGACCAAGTATTGATCGACTCCATGAAACTCATCAGAAGCAAGGTACAACCACCACCATCACATTGACCAAGAGTTTAATGAGTACATTACATGGATTGTACGTGGTTAGCCGAAAGTATTGACAGTATAGGTCTGTGAGACACTATGATACTGAAATAATTTGACCAAGTTTGTTAGATGATGATAATGATGATGATAATGATTGATGATGATAGTGATGATGACCATACTACTAGTGACTATTATATTATTTGCAAAGAAAGTTATAATATTGTTTTGGTAAACGATACTGTATATTGAATTGGTAACCCCGAGAGGTACTCCAAAAACATGTTTAAATGATACTAATACTGACTGATAATGATAATTTCCCAACTTATGCACAATAGGAGAAATTTAAAGAGTATGAGGGTACAGTTGGTGACGTCAGCGTGAAGGCCAAGGTGACACAAATGCTGCGTCTTACCTTCATGTTGGAGTTGACTCCTGGGCTGCGACTGAGAGCCATAATCGTCTTCTATCTGTGGTTAGCCGTCTCTACCATCTACTACGGTGTCAGTCTTAACTCCTACAACCTCAGGTATGATAAATAATCCTACTTTATTATTATGCCCTCTGTGACTTGGTACTTGTTATGCAGCGAGCATGTCAAGTTAAGCTCATCAACTACTTGTAAACATTAATACATGTTGTGTTGTTGTCAGTACCAACATTTACCTGTACACCTTCCTGGGCGGTCTATTGGAGATTCCTGCCTACCTTCTACTCTGGCTGGCCACCACCACCTTGGGAAGGAAGAAGACATTTGCAGTACTCTTCATCATCTGTGGCGTCTCCATCTCCCTTCTGACCACCTTGATGTTACTGCTTCACGAAGGTTGGTAAAGCAGATTTATTCACTGAAACGTCATTCTCTTTCCTGTAATAGTCAAGCATTTGTCCATAATCTGCGTTCGATTCGAGGTTTTCAGAATGCAATGTATTATAGTGTGTTTTGAACGAACTTATTGTTCACAACCGTCCCAAATTAATGTTTTTTTTATTTGAACTAGATTCGTCTGAGAAACACTTCAACACATTAAATAGAATTAGGTAGACTTCACCTGACCTAACCTAACCGAATCAGGACCACGGCAAACACCGAAACCTAACCTTGGCAAAATACGGGGGTGGATGTAAACATTTGGCAGCCATCTTGAATTGATATTATTATACTGGAACCGACGGTACACGTTAATACATTTGCGACGGAAATACTCAATAAGGAAATGATATACATGTATTTAGAAGTATATCTAATATATAAAACACTCCGTCTGTCTGTCCGTCCGTCTGTTTACCTGCTATGCACGCGCTCATCCTTTCATCTAGAGTAATAATTTTTACATACGTTTTATGGCTAAAACCTGGAGAGGCCCTATATATATTTTTTTTCAATGATTAACCAATTAAAACTACTTTTTTCCTTCCCCCCCCAGCTGCAAATGCTGGTCAATTTTGTCATTTTTCAACTTTCATGTAGGCAAAAAAAAAATCTTACAGAATGAAAGAGATTGAATTTACACACCAGGAACTGAAAACGGGAGCCTTCTATGTGTACGCAAAGTCTTCCAAAGTCTTCAAAAGTCTTCCAAAAATAAATAAAATAATATCCCTGAAATTTTCAATGAAAGAAAACTGACAGAAAACCACATGCTCTCTCTCTCTCTTTCCTATTTTGGCATTACACGTGTGTGATTCTGTTCTCTGAGTGTATGTACAGCTCCGGACAGATCAATGGACCACACTTCTTCCACCATCGACTTGGTATGTGCCTCAACGGATATGGTATCACTGACAGGTGGAGGGGGGAGAGGAGAAATGTGGGTGGAGTTATATAAGGGGGGTAATGTGGGAGTCTTTACCACGTAGCGTTATCAATGTTGAGCCCTCCAGAAATTTGAATCCCGAACCACTTGTGATCATGGATGTGAACCACTCACTTGAAGGTGGTAGGAGAGGAGGGGTTGGGTTGGGGAGAGGGGGTAAAGTTCACCAGTGATCAAGATGGAGAGAATTATTGCATCAAGTAGCTAAAGATTATAAACGAACAAAGCCGACTGTCGCCTTTATTATGTTTTCTTCTGTAATCTAAATTCAACTCTGATGCTAAATTCCATGGAATATTCTTTATTATTTTAAATTAATCCAGATTTAACTAATACAATTAACCCGACACCAGCTTTTGATGACTAATATATCAAGCCATGCACCACCTACTCAGTGTTGAAATAAATTTCAAGTAGCCTAAATCCTTTATCATTACCCTGTATCATTCACGACATTTTCTAAGAAACGTTTATTGTGTAACTGGTTACCAAAGCATAATAGTTATAGTGTAAGATGTTAATTACCCAATAACTACTCCATCTGTTCTGCCTCACCCCGTCCTCCCTTATTCAATTCACTGTTTCCTCTCCCTCCATCCCACCATTCCTTTACTCACCATCTTACCACCACCACCATCATTCTGTGTGTTGCTGCATAATCTGTTAATGCACAAACAAGACCACAATAGAAATAAAAGTGATATTTGGTATGCAAATACAATCCGATATATATGACGAATATATTTATTACCGTTATTTATTTACAATTAGTATCATTATTATTAGTAGTATTAGTATTAATAGTATTATTAGTATTATTAGTATTATTAGTATAGGACCGTTCGCATTAACCCTTAACGTCCGGACCGCGGTCATAGACGGCCCCAGGAAGCACCCGGGTCGTGTCTTACACCCCTGCCATGTGGTGACCGGGCGGGATGAAGCACCGCTATTGCCAAAGTCGGCATTTGCAAGCCCAATTTGGCGTTTTTTTTTTTACTTGGCTAAACTTCACCACCATCCCTACAAATCACCATCGTCAGTCAGTGTGTTACTGACTGTAAACATGGATGGATGTGGATTAGATTTCTCGTGCGTGTCCGATTCTGTGGTGCGCCATGCTTACTTACAACACTGACTGCCATCCGCGCGGGCCACGTTCAGTTGTCGTCAGAGCCACTCCACCTAAGCGAACGCAGCCGCGCTCACAAGAGAAAGTACCCTTCATTCCTCACTTAATTTCTTGGCAACGGAGAGTTGTAGAGAGCTGAGGTTAGTTTTATTGGAAAGAAGAAGAGTTGATGGTGCTAACAAGACCAAATTTAAGTTGTTCAGTATCGTAGTTTAGACGTACAGTGTAAGTGGAATAGAGCGATTTTGGAAAAATCGGCCAAAAGCGCCCGGCCAGGCAGTAGGGAAAGTAAGACTAGCCCCGGACTGACAAAATGGCTATCCATAGTTATCCCGTCGCGGAGGGGTTAAGCGTGGATCAAGCGATTGACACCACATACTTCCAGATTTTTTATTTTTTTATTTTATATTGGGTACATCGACCAATTTGCATATAGACCCTTCTTCGTTAAAATAACGTGTTTACTATGAATTTAGTATTCCAGTAAACATTTTAAAGACGTTAAAGTGCATATTAATGAACTAGTAATATAGTTTGAGGTGTTTTATTGTGCTGTACTATTTTTGGTGTGTGTGCCTCAATGGATAAACATTCATCGGTTTTATATATACATGTGAATATTTCTTGATTTTTAATGTAATATAAATGTTCCAAGTGACCACCAACAAAGGTAATAACAGAAAAATAAATTATTTCAGCAGATGCTCGTTGCCTACAGTACGACATGCTTAACAGTCAAAACAATAACAAACACAGCAACCAAGTGATGTATGATGTGTTCTGGTAGTAGTATCGGCTTGGTGGTGGTGACTGTTTCTACGGGGAATGATTTTCCCTCGTGTGATTTATTACAATCGACAAAGAAGGCTTCAATACAAGATGGAGATGAAGATACAAGACTCAATCTGATGTTTGTTAATATTCGTTCATACGCTAGCCAGCCTCGAGAGCAGCAGACAGTACGGGGTACTACGTGACTATAGCTTTTTCAGCCATTAAACTCGTAAGAAACCAACACTAAATTATTCTGTTTCATTACACTGTCGATAAACTGGATCATTTGACCTCATAGTGATATCAATGGAACTGCTAAGGTGTCTGTTCATATAAATACTAATACTAATATAGTTTTTAAATCATAATTATCGTTTGCTACCCTATATAAAATACATACATTTCTCGCGATGGTTATGGTGGTTCGAATATTTTTATACAAGCACATATACACAAACTACCTCTTAACCCTTAATGACCGGATTGCGGTCATAGACGCTCCCAAGAAGTGCCCGGATCGTGTCGTACGCCACTACTATGTGGTGACCAGGCGGGATGAAGCACCGCTAATGCCAATGTCGGCATTTGCGAGCCCAATTTAGCTGTTTTTTTTTTACTTGGCTATACTTCACCACAAGCCCTACAAATCACCATCGTCAGTAAGTGTGTTACTGACTGAACATGGATGGATGTGGATTAGATTTCTCGTGCGTGTCCGATTCTGTGTTGCGCCATGCTTACTTACAACACTGACTGCCACCCGCACGGGACACGTTCAGTTGTCGTCAGAGCCACTCCACCTAAGCGAACACAACCGCGCTTACACGAGAAATTACCCTTCATTCCTTAATTTCTCGGCAACGGAGAGTTGTAGAGAGCTGGGGTTGGTTTTATTGGAAAGAGGAAGAGTTGATGGTGCTAACAAGACCAAATTTAAGTTGTTCAGTATCGTAGTTTAGACGTACAGAGTAAGTGGAATAGAGCGATTTTAGAAAAATCTGCCAAAAGCGCCCGGACAGGCAGTAGGGAAAGTAAGACTAGCCCCGGACTGACAGATTGGCTATTCATAGTTATCCCGTCGCGGAGGGGTTAACAAAAATAGTTTATACTAATATCAATGAATATTTGCCTTAAAGATAGTTAAATATCACCATATATATGAATTGAAACCTCTCTTCACCGAGTCAGTGTTCTATACGCTCGTACTCCCGCTGACAAAAAATGCTTTATTTTCATATTAATCACTTTGCTATTGACTCATGAGAGCATTTATTTATAAAAATAGTTAATATTATACTTCAATACGTATGTAAAATCAATAAATCTTCAAGCTGGGCCTTATACAACCAACGCCAAAAACAACATAAAAAACATCACAAATTATTATGTGAGCTCATAGATAGATATTCTTATGTTCTTAAGTGAATCAAAATAATATTGTTGGTATAATAATCATAACAGGGAGTCTGTGGTGAGCTAATTTCATTGAACCTTTTATAAAAAACAAAATGTACAAATCTGGTGGTATGTGGTAGCTTTTTTCTTATTAGTATTATAAAAAATAATAATAATAATAATAATAATAATAATACGGCGGCAGCGATAATATTAAAAAAAAATAAAAAATAATAATAATAATAATAATAATAATAATACGGAGGCGGCGGCGGGGGCAGCGGCGACGACGACGACGACGACGCCACCGCCGCCGCCGCCGTATTATTATTATTATTATTATTATTTTTTTATATTAGTAATTATTATTATTATTATTATTTTTTTTTTTTTTTTTTTAATAATTATTATTTATTTATTTATTTTTTAATATTTTTTTTTATTAATTATTATCGTCGTCGCCTGGGGGAGAGCAAACTCCTACTAGGCGCGTCCTCTGGGTGGCGGATGGAGGAATACCCTGTTTACAGGGCAGTCTCGAATACCCAATGAGAGACCGTGGACCAAACCCGTGGAAAGGGGGTGGTGTCCCTACCACGTACTTAACCAAGAACAACAATGGAAATGCCACAAAGAGAAGATATGGATAACGGCGTTAACGGGAGCAGCTCCAACGGGGATGCTGTCGCGCCCGGCCGGTGGGGTCATGACTGGCAGGTGCTCCCTGTCCGTAATCAAGTGACTGCTGGCGGCTTGCCCAGACATGCAGAGCAGGTGTCGGGAAGTCATAATCGGGCTACTGCGAGGATAGATTGTTACAAAATAAGGATGAAATTGGATGTGGTGGGAGTGAGCGAGGTTAGATGGACAGGTTCTGGACAAATAACATCAGACGGATGGACTTTGTACTATTCGGGAGGAGAGAGACATGAGGCCGGTGTGGGGGTTGGTATTTGGCAGGTGTCGGAGAGGGTTATATTGGTTAAAATTGATGCCAAACACACTAGGATGAACATAATACAAGTATAGGCCTATGCACCAACAAGTGATCATAGCGATGACGAGGTAGATAACTTCTATGAACAAGTGGATAGTGTGAGGAGTCAGTGTAAACCAGGAGAAGTAACCCTAGTAATGGGAGATATGAATGCAAAGGTGGGAGAGGGTCGCAGTGGAAATGTGGTGGGAAATTTTGGTCTCGGAGAAAGAAATGGGAGAGGAGACAAGTGGGTAGAATGGTGTGAAAGTTGGGAGCAAGTGATTATGAATACCTTTTTTAGGCATCACCCACGACACTTATACACATGGAGGAGTCCGGGAGATAGAGTACGAAATCAAATTGACTATATAACAATCAATAAAAGGTTCAGGAACAGTTTGAGACAAGTAAGGACCTATCCGGGATCAGACTGTGGTGTAGGTTGTGATCATGTTCCGGTGGTGACTGAAATGAAAGTAAAGTTCAAAAGGGTGAAGAAAAACAAGAAAGTGAGGAAAGACTGGAATATACTACGAAGAGATGAAAAAGTAAGAGAACAGTATGCCGTTGAGGTATTTAACAGGTACGACATTTTATGGGATGAAGTGGAAGACGAGGGTGTGGAAAGGGATTGGAGAGTATTACAGGGGGCGCTGGTGAATGTTACGAAGGATATAATTCCGAACGAGAAAAGAAGGGGAAGAAAAGCGTGGATGACGGATGAAATACTGGATATGATGGAAGAGAGAAGAAAAGTGAAGAATTCTTCAGAGGAAAGGTACCGAGAGTTGGACAGGAACATAAAACAAGTGTGCAAAGAAAGGAAGGAGGAGTGGCTAGGAAAGATGTGTGAAGAGGTAGAACAGCTGGAAAAGGTAGATTCTCGGAAAATGGCAGAGAAAATTAGATAAATAACAGGGAAACGGAGAACATCTAGGAGTACGACAATAAAAGATAAAAATGGTAAAATCTTAACACAGAGAGAAGAAGTTCTAAAAAGGTGGGAGGAGTATGTTGCAGAACTGTACGGAGATACAAGAGGTGAGAGACCAGAGTTTGAGGATATAGAACCAGGACCTCCTATTCTGAGCTGTGAAGTGAAAAAAGCTGTGAGGGCGATGAAGTGGAGGAAGGCGGAAGGGAGTGATGAAATAGTGGTCGAGATGGTGGAAGCTGCTGGGAGTTTTGCAATAGAGATCACATAATTGGCAAATAAAATATATGACACGGGTAATATACCTAAGAAAATGGAAGAATCTGAATTTATTGTTATACCAAAGAAGGAAGGAGCAGTAGAATGCGGTAAACATCGGACAATAAATATTATGAGTCAAGTGGCAAAGATTGTACTAAGAGTGATAGACGAGAGGTTGCGGAGAACAGTCGAGGAATCAGTGGATAGAGCACAGTTTGGTTTTAGAAAAGGTAAAGGAACTAGGAATGCAATTTTTGCATTAAGAACAATTATAGAAAGATCTATTGAGAAGAAAAAAGACTTGTTTATGTGCTTTGTTGATTTTGAAAAAGCGTTTGATACGGTACGTCATGAGGTTTTGATGGAGAGGTTGAGAACGTTGGGTGTAGATCCTGTTGACGTAAGAGTGAAGACCAACCTGTATTGGGGACAGAGAGCTGTGGTGAGAATAGAAAATGAAAAAAGTGACTGGATTAAGATAGAGAGAGGAGTGAGACAGGGTTATGTGTTGTCACCAGACTTGTTTTCGCTCTACTCGCAGGCCGTCATGGTTGAAATGGTAGATCTGGAAGGTGTTACGGTGGGAGGAATGAACATAAACAACATAAGATATGCGGATGACACAGTGCTGATTGCAGACACGGAGGAAAAGTTACAAAGACTGGTTGATCGTTTGGATGTGGAATGCAGGAGAGTTGGTTTGAAGATTAACATAGGAAAAACTGAAGTAATGGGAGTGACCAAGAGAAAGGAACCTTTGAGGGTGAATGTGAATGTCGGCGGACAGGTACTGAAACAGGTTAGATCGTTCCGATACTTGGGAAGTTTGGTGAGCGAAAGTGGTAAATGTGATGCTGAAATAAGATCGAGAATTGGAATAGGAAAAGCAAATTTTGGGCAAATGAGAGGAATACTGACAAACATGAGTTTGAGCATTGAGATCCGGCTGAGAATATTGAAAAGTTACATCTGGTCAGTGTTGCTATACGGTTGTGAAACCTGGAATATTAGTAAAGAAATGAAGAAGAGACTGGAAGCAGCGGAGATGTGGTTTATCAGAAGAATGATGAGGGTACCGTGGGTAGAAAGATTGACAAACCAGGAGGTGCTGCGGAGGGCTGGCACAGCGAGGGAGTTGTGGCCAGTGATGAAAATAAGACAGCTGGGATTTCTGGGACATGTTCTGAGGGGAGATGGTCTGGAGAAAGACTGTCTCTTAGGGATGATCGAGGGAAGGAGAGCACAAGGAAGACAGAGGTTGAAGTACATGGATGGAATCAAGGAGATGTTGGGAAGGGAGAAGATAGAGGAAGTAGTGAGACTGGCTGAAAACAGAAGAGTGTGGCACTCCATTGTCGCCAACATCACCTGACACGGCACTGCGGTGTGGTGTGGTGTATCGTCGTCGCCGCTGCTGCCGTATTATTATTATTATTATTATTATTTTATTTTTTTATTTTTTTTTATTATTAATTATTATCATCGTCGTCGTCGTCGCCGCCGCCGCCGCCATATTATATATATATATATATATATATATATATATATATATATATATATATATATATATATATATATATATATATATATATATATTTTCTATTAATATTTTTATTTTTTATTATTATTATTATTATCGTCGTCGTTTTTTTTTTTTTAATATATATATATATATATATTTTAGTAATTATTATCGTCGTCGTCGCCGCTGCTACCGCCGCAGCCGCCAGTTACACAATAAACGTTTCTTAGAAAATGTCGTGAATGATACAGGGTAACGATAAAGGATTTAGGCTACTTGAAATTTATTTCAACACTGAGTAGGTGGTGCATGGCTTGATATATTAGTCATCAAAAGCTGGTGTCGTGTTAATTGTATTAGTTAAATCTGGATTAATTTAAAATAATAAAGAATATTCCATGGAATTTAGCATCAGAGTTGAATTTAGATTACAGAAGAAAACATAATAAAGGCGACAGTCGGCTTTGTTCGTTTATAATCTTTAGCTACTTGATGCAATAATTCTCTCCATCTTGATCACTGGTGAACTTTACCCCCTCTCCCCAACCCAACCCCTCCTCTCCTACCACCTTCAAGTGAGTGGTTCACATCCATGATCACAAGTGGTTCGGGATTCAAATTTCTGGAGGGCTCAACATTGATAACGCTACGTGGTAAAGACTCCCACATTACCCCCCTTATATAACTCCACCCACATTTCTCCTCTCCCCCCTCCACCTGTCAGTGATACCATATCCGTTGAGGCACATACCAAGTCGATGGTGGAAGAAATGTGGTCCATTGATCTGTCCGGAGCTGTAATCATGTTCTTAAACAGACAGACAGACAGATAGATAGATAGATAGATAGATAGATATAGATAAATAGATATAGACGGACAGACAGACAGACAGACAGACAGACAGACAAATAGACAGATATATAGATATAGATAGATAGATAGATAGATAGATAGAGATAGATAGATAGATAGCTAGATAGATAGATATAGATATAGATATAGATATAGATATAGATAGATAGATAGATAGATATAGATATAGATATAGATATACAGATAGAGATAGATAGATAGATAGATAGAGATAGATAGAGATATAGATGTATAGATAGATAGAGATAGATATAGATAGAGATAGATATAGATAGATAGATATAGATAGATAGATAGATAGATATAGATAGATAGATAGATAGATAGATATAGATAGATAGAGATAGATAGATAGATAGATAGATAGTTAGATATAGATGGATCACCCTCCTAATAAGTTCACATACAAATAATTAGAGGAAATTTATTGACAAAACCACATGTAGGATCTTCACCCGGACAACGTTGGGTATCGCTGCTAGTTTGTACATAATTATAGTACAGGCACAATCATCTCATCCTTTAGAATTGAAATAATGGTAAATCTCTACCACTAGTCAAAGTTTAGGGAAAATTAAATTCTCTACCCAATTTCAACTGTATATCCTGCCTCATTATAGGGTGACACTAGAGAGAACCCTTAGTTTCCTCACTTCTTCAATAAGTCATGCTTAATCTGTCACGAGTCAAATTTGATCGTGACATATTAATCAATTAAGTATAGGAATAATGCTTCAGCCTAGTGGTTGAGAAAACGAAAGGCAGGAGTGTGTGTGGCGAACGGGAGACAGCGTGCCTGTTTGAACCTGTGTTTTCTCCCCCTCTCTGCCGTTAAATCCTTCGTTTCCCCACTCGTTGGCTCTGTAATTATTGATTTTTGCGTACACACAGTTATTCTTTAAAATCTCCATATGATTCGTGAAGAGGATAATTACCATGATTAATTTACGTGGCGTTATTACAATTGCATGTATGGCTGGGTGTGTGAATGTGTATAATATGAGGTTCTAGTCAGACAGACAGTAGGATTCAAACTATTGTGTGCGGCGCCTGTGTATCGATCGATCCAGACGTTGGTAGCTTGTGGGAGGAGCTATAGCCTGGCTGGGGATTTCTCGTGATTTAAACTTCAGTTCATCTCCTACTCGTCCTCAACATACACGTAGCCTCGTGGCGCTCCAGCCTCACGTTGGAGTAGCAGCCTACAATGGTCGAATTCATTCAGTTACGGCATACTAATGATTCGTGATCGAGTGCTGGGTGTGTGTTGAACATTGAAAATTTCGAGTGGGAGGACAATTCATGTATGAGTATAGAAAAACTCTCATACGTGAATGAATTTGAACTCCGAGTTCGGCTTCACCATCTTGTAACACGTACGTGGCTCTCTCGACCTCTTCGTCTCGTTAACGTAACACGCAGGGCTGACAGTGAATGCCAGAATACTCGGTGCCATTCACCAGTTTTCTCTAGTGCTTCACGGAGTCACTCTTGTTGTCGTTACTTGCAACAGAAAAGCAAATGATACGAGGTAAGGTTTTATGCCAGTAGCGTTCTGCATCCTACTTGGTGTAATATTATAGAAAACGAGTGCCATGTGTGTGACATTGAAAATTACAGATGTGAAGAACAGGTGTCTATGTGAAAATAGGAAACTTAATCACATAGATACTTGAACTCGTATTATTAGATTTATAATAATTATTATTATTATTGATAAAGTAATTGAGTAGGGGTCAGGAAATAGCACCATAGAAATTACGAGTGTTTGGGGAATGTAACACCTTGGTTACACACGTAATATTCGCTCTCGTCCACTCATTCACGTGGATATGACGAGTGATAATTATAGATGTGACATTGGAAATTAACTGAGGTGAGACATAGAAAAATGAAGAACAGAAAATATTGAAGAACATAGAAAAATAGAGACATAGAAAAATGGAAACAGAAATAATGAACATAGAAAATTAGAAACATAGAAAATGGAAATATATAGAAAATCGACTGAACACTCGATGGAAAATAAAGCGAAAATATATATTGTACTCGAAGGAAAACAACGAGGACAATAATCAACACGACTCCGACCGATAGAAAACGGGAGTCATATTAAGAGGGTAACTTTAGTATTTAGTTAGTTAGCTTTGCGTGTGGATGAGTGTGAACGTGTGTGACTATAATTATTGATTTCATGTTGGTGTACTGGAAATTTCAATAAATATAGTTAAGCGATTGTGATTGGTTGTTTCATACACCATATCCCTTCTTTCTATAATTTATAAATGCATACATATCGGAAGACCTCACATTAAAAATAAATATGTTGACAAAAAAAGGGAACTTGCAATGAAGGGGATAATTTAACCTCTGAAACCTTCTTTGAGCCAACACAATTAAGGTTAATTAATAAAAACCGGGTAAGGTAAGTCAATTGATGAATCATTGCTTACTAAATTATTATATACATTATGATAATTCAATGTTGCACTAGAAAGTTTATAATTGCATGGATCTCCAAGGTGGGCCACAATTCTTTTCAGTGTATAAAGTCAAGATTTCTCTTTTTATTTTGTCACAATGGCGCCCAACGTGGGGCTACTGATTTTTGCATTGAAATTCCAGTTCCACACATTCACACTTCCACGAGATAGTTAGGATATAATTGTCTAGAAATGACAGAAAATAATTTTTACATGCTACCCTTCAAGGATTTATGCTTTAAGCACAACGCTTGGCATGTGAAGGTAAGAAGTACTACACAACCCAACATGGGTGTGCTTCTTTTATGACCACATTTTGTACAGGTTGTTGTAACATCACCAGAGCAGCGTGTATTGTTAAACCTAGTACGTGGCCAATAAATTTCTAACCGTAGGCATGATTGATTAATGCTACTGTCATGTTAGTGGTTCCCGAAACAAGGGAATTCACTCCACATATGACCAATTGTCTATGTGAATTTAGGACAGGTGTCCTGGTGTCTCAATGTTGAGATGGCGTAATGCCAAATTTTTCTAGCGGTAGGCATGAATTAATGCTACCGTAAATTTAGTGGTTCCTGAAGAAAGGGAATTCACTCCACATGTGACCAAAGATGTCAATGTGAAATTTAGGACAGATGTCCTGGTGTCTCTTGTGTTAGACAGTGTTGGCAATATAATATTTACTTCACATACGACCACAGTTTGTCGGTGTGAAATTTAGGACAGGTGTCCTCATGTCTCGATGTTGAGACAGCGCAACATGCGCAATGTATTATTAATAATTATTTCACATGACCAAAGATGTCTATATGAAAATTAGGACAGGTGTTCTCGTGTCTCTGATTGAGACAGCGCTAGATGCGCCATTTAATATTTACTCCACATATGACCACAGTTTGTCTATGTGAATTTTAGGACAGGTGTCCTCGTGTCTCGATGTCAGAGGCAGCGCAAGATGCGCAATGTTAACATTCAATTCACATATGACCACAGTTCGTCAGTGACATTTTTGGGACAGGTGTCCTCGTGTCTATACGTTGAGACATCGTAAGAAAATATGCAATGGAAGGAAATGCAACATAGGAGTTTTAGAAACAAGCGAGTATATATGATTCGTACCGAAGTAGCGAAGTTAACCTCTTCGTTCGGAGATAACCAGTTGGTGGAGCGTTCCCTGGTTATCTCACTCGTTATTATTGTTATCTCTCTTGAGTGCAACAAGCACAACTCTTATTAATATAATATGTATTGCATTTTGTACCATTTTATCCAAACTCAGATTTGGTGGTTCACCTCGGTCTGATGTTTGGATATTGCATTGGGTCTTCCAAGACTTGGGTTCCAGCGGTTATCCCTGATTCGAGTCTTGGATGATTGATTAATATAAATTGCCTTCCAGAATATTTATTGCATTCATTTTCTTACAAATTTTGTAACAACTACACAATGTATTACATACACCACACAAATAATCCTTGCTTAAATGTGTACAAATTGTACTAGAATAATTACCAGGGACATTCACTTTGCTTCGGAGTTTCTCCATAGAATTGGAAACTTAACGTAAATGTATGGAGTTTTTCACTCATTGGCAACTATGAATTGTACCTGTGATATTCATTTGACACATACATGAGTGAGTGAAATGTGGATGAGTATTGTGTAAAGTTATACATGCAATGCGCCGTAGCCCTTCACGAGTCGAGACATCGCATGGAGCAATGTCTTTGTGTTTGTGCGAATGTCACGAGTCAAATTTGATCGTGACATATTAATCAATTAAGTATAGGAATAATGCTTCAGCCTAGTGGTTGAGAAAACGAAAGGCAGGAGTGTGTGTGGCGAACGGGAGACAGCGTGCCTGTTTGAACCTGTGTTTTCTCCCCCTCTCTGCCGTTAAATCCTTCGTTTCCCCACTCGTTGGCTCTGTAATTATTGATTTTTGCGTACACACAGTTATTCTTTAAAATCTCCATATGATTCGTGAAGAGGATAATTACCATGATTAATTTACGTGGCGTTATTACAATTGCATGTATGGCTGGGTGTGTGAATGTGTATAATATGAGGTTCTAGTCAGACAGACAGTAGGATTCAAACTATTGTGTGCGGCGCCTGTGTATCGATCGATCCAGACGTTGGTAGCTTGTGGGAGGAGCTATAGCCTGGCTGGGGATTTCTCGTGATTTAAACTTCAGTTCATCTCCTACTCGTCCTCAACATACACGTAGCCTCGTGGCGCTCCAGCCTCACGTTGGAGTAGCAGCCTACAATGGTCGAATTCATTCAGTTACGGCATACTAATGATTCGTGATCGAGTGCTGGGTGTGTGTTGAACATTGAAAATTTCGAGTGGGAGGACAATTCATGTATGAGTATAGAAAAACTCTCATACGTGAATGAATTTGAACTCCGAGTTCGGCTTCACCATCTTGTAACACGTACGTGGCTCTCTCGACCTCTTCGTCTCGTTAACGTAACACGCAGGGCTGACAGTGAATGCCAGAATACTCGGTGCCATTCACCAGTTTTCTCGAGTGCTTCACGGAGTCACTCTTGTTGTCGTTACTTGCAACAGAAAAGCAAATGATACGAGGTAAGGTTTTATGCCAGTAGCGTTCTGCATCCTACTTGGTGTAATATTATAGAAAACGAGTGCCATGTGTGTGACATTGAAAATTACAGATGTGAAGAACAGGTGTCTATGTGAAAATAGGAAACTTAATCACATAGATACTTGAACTCGTATTATTAGATTTATAATTATTATTATTATTATTGATAAAGTAATTGAGTAGGGGTCAGGAAATAGCACCATAGAAATTACGAGTGTTTGGGGAATGTAACACCTTGGTTACACACGTAATATTCGCTCTCGTCCACTCATTCACGTGGATATGACGAGTGATAATTATAGATGTGACATTGGAAATTAACTGAGGTGAGACATAGAAAAATGAAGAACAGAAAATATTGAAGAACATAGAAAAATAGAGACATAGAAAAATGGAAACAGAAATAATGAACATAGAAAATTAGAAACATAGAAAATGGAAATATATAGAAAATCGACTGAACACTCGATGGAAAATAAAGCGAAAATATATATTGTACTCGAAGGAAAACAACGAGGACAATAATCAACACGACTCCGACCGATAGAAAACGGGAGTCATATTAAGAGGGTAACTTTAGTATTTAGTTAGTTAGCTTTGCGTGTGGATGAGTGTGAACGTGTGTGACTATACTTATTGATTTCATGTTGGTGTACTGGAAATTTCAATAAATATAGTTAAGCGATTGTGATTGGTTGTTTCATACACCATATCCTTTCTTTCTATAATTTATAAATGCATACATATCGGAAGACCTCACATTAAAAATAAATATGTTGACAAAAAAAGGGAACTTGCAATGAAGGGGATAATTTAACCTCTGAAACCTTCTTTGAGCCAACACAATTAAGGTTAATTAATAAAAACCGGGTAAGGTAAGTCAATTGATGAATCATTGCTTACTAAATTATTATATACATTATGATAATTCAATGTTGCACTAGAAAGTTTATAATTGCATGGATCTCCAAGGTGGGCCACAATTCTTTTCAGTGTATAAAGTCAAGATTTCTCTTTTTATTTTGTCACATAATCAACATAGGTGAAATAAAGTTCCCTACACTGAGGCCATATATTTCTGCACAAACAGCATACACACCATGATGAAAGTATTCTAGCTGTGATGTGCTTAACTCTATACTGTAGTATCTTATTTAAGGACTTTTCACTTCATATACTAAAAAAAATGTATGAACATATCCATATTTAGGAAATAAGGCCAGCAATTGTGACACTGTTTGCATAATCAAATCATGAACTGAAATGATTAATAGAGGTAAGCTATGCATATCTCCCTACAGATACATTTTTTTTCTCAGTTGATTAAAAAAAGCTCACTTGCTTATATAATAGATCGTATGGGAATTGATATACCCAAAGATGTAGTGTTCTGTAAAATATCTGTGCACTTGAGAATGAAATTAAACATCTAAACAAAATCATTGACATAGAGAAGGAAGAAAAATAGCCATGTAATTTTGTTAATTATACCGTAATTTAACATATACACTGTATATTCAACAAAGTTTGTATTGATTTCTTGTATTAGAAAAGCGGTAACATATATTAAGTCATATACAGTGATGATGTGATGAAGCGAGACATATATATTTATTAAATTTAACTTATCACTGGCTACACTGCACATTCTCGCGATCAAGGTAATTAATAAGTGGTACGCAGATATCGGTAACATTATATTAAGTCATATACAAGGATGATGTGATGAAAGGAGACATATATATTTATTAAGAGCTTGATATGTTACAAGTACGAATGATAATTGAATGCTTATTGTAGTGAAACGTGAATTATGCGAGGGAAAATAATGATTTAGTTTGTCACTGCACATTCTCGTGATCAAGGTATGTGGTACACAGAGCGGTATAGGGTCTGGCTGGTGGTACGGAGCAGCGCTCATCATGCCCTCCTCGTACACCGATTACTTATTTATGACATTTTTTCGTTACTCGGGATATTCCATGCGCTGTTTTTGGTGCCAATCACTTGCAAATCATATCGAGTTTGCTATTTGATACATAAATATTGACATAGTAAATTAATGCGAAATTGGAAAATAAATTACTGCCGGAGCATTTTCCCATAATAAAATACATAGGGAGAGACGTCTTATCATAACAGAGGTCGTGTGTTTTGTGTACTTTGACGCGGTATGACATGTTGGGCCCACACGCATGCGCAGTGAGACTTTCCCGAGACAGGTCGTCTCCTCCTGCTACACCGGAGCCCCCTCTGGTCAAGCTCGCCAGGTCTCAGAGACACACAGGCCCCCCACCACTTCAAGGCGGTTCCCGTTAGGAGGATATCAGCAGGCAAAATACCTAAAAGCAATAATGGTATGCGTGAACTAAATAGATAATATTAATTCAGACTCACTAAACCCTAGATTGGTAGACCCTGCCCAATTGGAATCACTCATACATAGGTTTGGACTTCCCTCTCTGAGTGTGTCCACATAAAGTGGTAAATGGCAACTTTTATTGTTGGTAGTGTTAGTAGGTCATGTTCTCTCGTGTTGGAAAGTGGTGTAACGGTACTCTGATATTCTATCTGTGTGTTTCCAGTTGGTGTGTATCCAGTTGGCACTGGTCGACTGTATAGTTTGAGGATTTTTGCGCGATACCTGACTCAGTTCAAACACCTGTATATCAGAAACCACAATTTTTCAGAGCTGTAATTTGCCACATAACCATAAATATATATAACTCATTGCACATGGAAAATTTCAGACAACTGGGGCATTACTTATTGAACGCCCCTCGTATACAAAATCACCCTTTTCTATTTATTCCAGGCAAGGTGTTTTTTGTGCAGCACAGGGTTGGCAGATGGACTGGATCATCAAGTGTAGTTTGTAGTTTAGTGTAGATATAGTTTTTGTGGTCAATTTCATATATTTTGGTTTGAGAAACAGAAGATCTAAAAAAAAATGTTCTATATTTTTTTTAATTAACTGAAAGTCATATTTAATTTAGGTTAATTACATTCATTTACAGCCAGTAGGAAGTCAGAAGCCTTATTTTTGTACCACAGTATCATTTACAATAATGAAAGCATTTCTTCATATGGATGTTTTTATTTTCCCTACTGTGATTCCAATTGGCACAGGTCGACCAAAATCAATATGAAAGGCACGGTCGACCGATCTAGGGTAAAGCTTGAGTCTAGAGTGTTTGGAGCCCTGGGATAAACACACCAACACAGTTCGTCCTGTTGAGTGTTATTGCTGTACGTAGGCTACACATGATACACACATATATATTTCTCTATGTTTTATTAATATGTTCATATATTATTTTTCAGTTCCTGTTGCAGTCAAGTTAATTCTTTCATTGAGTGGCAAGATGGCCATCACTGCAGCCTTTGCGTTAATTTGGTACTACACACCTGAACTCTTCACCACAAAGTACAGAACCATTGCTACGGGACAGGCCAGTATGTGGTGCAGGATTGGAAGTGCTGCCTCACCTTACGTCAACGATATTTTGGTAAGCCTTAAGGGGGTAGTTCAATTTTGTTACATTAGAGTGCCTCAATTCCTCCAAAACAGAACCAGAAAAGCAATAATAATGGCATTTTCTGTTGCTTGTAATAGTTTGAAGGATTCAATTGCTCCAGATTTACCAACACAAAATTATCCCCTTAACATACTAATATCCACAGCTATGCTATCACTGTGACTGTTTAATTGCGTAAGCTGAAAACAATCATCAAATGCTCTGAACATTCTGGGACACGATGTTATGTGTTGAATTTCATACCAGAACTATGAAGCAGATCGCAAGGAAAAGTTTGTTGCATCAAGCAAACCGAATTTATTTGTGGTTTAGTCGTGTAATATTTTAGGCTACCCACCACTATGAACATCAAGAGTTGCTCAGCCAATATTAAATCTCAGCTGCATTGTTATCACTCGTTGTTACTTCCCTCTCTCAGCGGGGTTAATGTATTACAGTAACTAGTAATATAGTAAAAAGTTCATAGACTAATTATGGTTATGAATAAAAAACAGTATATGGTAATGAAAAACAGTAGCTTATAAAAATTATAGTAAATAGTTTAGTCAGTATGGTAATGAAAAACAGAATCATGGGAACTCATTTGGTGGTCTTCAATGAGGGACTGAGTGTAAAACGAAGTGATGAAAACAAGTATGTAATTATTATTCAGTGTACAACGAATGTGTACTGTATCCTATTATATTATTTCAGGGTGAGGTGAGTGTGTGGGCTCCATCTGCAGTGTTTAGTCTGGGTTCATTAGTGGCAGCTTCTGTCGTCTTCTTCCTTCCAGAGACAACAAGCAAAAATATGCCACAAGGAATTCACGATGAAGAGGAACATAATGACACTGAAAAATCTCTTGATGTGTGATGTCAGAATAAGTGACATATACTCATCAAAATACCATAATTCGCTATGGGGAAGTATAAACTGGAATTATCAAGTGAAAATTAAACATATTTCATTGGTCTTTCAGTGTCTTTTTTTTCGCAAATGTATAAGATATGTGAAGTAAAGCCGGATAAGACATAGATAACAGGATAACAGAAGAGATGCTTATCGTACCAGATATTGTATAATAATAATAAAAAAAATCCAAATAATAATAATAATATTAATTAATAATAATAACAAGAACATGAAGGAAAACCATTCAAAAGCTCCGGCTCTTAATGATTCAAGTGAAATAATAAAATATCCATATGTAAAGGTCTCAAAAATATTAATTATGTTTTATTTGGATTTTCGTATTCATATGGTTATATTGAAATTTTGAAAATGAACCATTTTTTATTGAGGGTGAACCCCTCGGTTGAACCCTCTCTCGGTTAAAAAACTGATTCAATGTCGGTAAAAGAAAATGGATGGGAGTGAGTGAGTGAGTGAGTTGAACCATTTTAGAAGTTGTCGCCCCAAGAAGAAGAACAACAATAATTACGATAAGATCTTGAGCTCTCAGCTGAGGCCGGAGCTAAAAATAATAATAATAATAATAATAATAATAAATACAACTCATAATAATTACCCCTCTTCTTCTCCCTCACCCTCACCCCCCAAAACAAAGGCACACACACGGGAGATATCAAAATAGAGTGAGAAATGGTTGGGTGGTCGTGGTGGCGGATGAGATGTGTGTTTTTAAATGTGTTAAGGTGACCTTGTGATGTAGTCAAATAATTGAAGATGAATGAGTCCTTCAAATATTGCCACAAAACACCACTTAAGGGGAGTAACCTATTATGGGAAATAGGAAGGCTATTGATTCCTCCAAACAATAACAGGAAACAGAACCTCTTCATAAGAAATTATACGACGAATGTGTTTTCTAGTTGAGTTTGTAGGCCTACATTAACTCCAATTTGACCACAAAAGGCTACTTCCCTTAAAATATAGGTGGTTACCCTGTGATCGTGTCTGATTCCTCCTGACCATGCCATCAAACAAGCTTCTTCCATATAGGTGGAGTTTCGTGGTACTGTTTGAAGGACTCGTATAACTTCAATTTTCTGACTACATCACAGGGTTCCATAATTAACAGCATCAAACGCCTGGGACTAATAAGGTCATAAAGAGATATTCTCGTGTTGGTAAATTGAAAGGCTAATGATTCCTCCAAACTCCAAAACAGACGCCCTCAATGATACTATAAGAGGAAGGATCTGTTGTTTCGAGGCATAGTTTAGATGGAGTCTGATACCTTCAAATTCACCAACAAAGATTCTCCTCATAAATGTTGGCTTATTGCGTTAGTTAAATGGTTGAGCGACTCTGACCTAAACGCGAATGTTGTTTATGGGTTGAAAGAAGAATTAATGGTTTATAAATAATGAACCTTTTCTTGGTAGTATAAATCTCGGAGAGAGAGAGAGAAAAAAAAATCTAGAATAAAGGAAAATAATAGACATTCACAATAAAATGTGAGGGTCTTCAACATTTTTTTTTTTTGAGGTCATCATATGTCGTGGACGACTGAGATACAAATACTTACTCTACGGATGTGTCGTTCGGTGAGGAGAGATCAATGGCCCCTAAGAGTTGTATACCCACGTTATGGGTTAATGTACAGTTGCCGACACATGAAACAGAGACACCTAAGACGGAGGGTATGGGTGGTGTTCTCATTGAGCATACGGGTAGTTAGGATGAGACGTTTTTGACAAGGTGTCCCGTATGAAGTGTATCTGTTTTTTGTGTCTGTAACTGTACAACATAGGAAATATCTGGTAGTATATCTGTTTTATGTGTCTGTAACTGTACAACATAGGAGATAACTTGTAAGGTGTTTGTTTTATGTGTCTGCAATTGTTCAACATAGTAAAGTGCTGGTAGTGTATCTGTTTTATGTGTCCGTGACTGTAAGGTTTAGGGCGTGTACTACTGACTGTAACTGTGTCTATTCTATAATATTTCTATTATAAACATGTGTATACAGATTAATACAGTCACTGAGGTCTTGGCAACTCACTCTTGTTTTCAGTCTCGTGTAAACACATTACTAAAAGATCAAAGCCACATGTGACACTTGGGAATGTTGGGTTCTGCTGGAGTTTGGTTCTAGAGTACTTTTATTATTGGTGTAACCTTTTGTGAGGAAATAATAATAATAATAATAAATGGACTGGGTGTATATTGTCCTTGTATCATATAATTGAGTAGCTGAGTATGAAAAGTCAACAAGCGCCAACCCCCCCCCCCCCCCCGAAATTGCGTTAATAATAAATATAAACTAAACAAATCCTCTTCTACTTCCTGAACAACGCCTAGTCATTATCTGGTATCTCCCGTTATGTCTAGGGGAATTTTAAATCAAAGGAGTCATTCTGTCTGAGGAGAAAATGACAACCAGTAAAGAAAATTCCACCCGAGAATTTACTTTAATTCGTAATATTATGTGATTCTCTATTGGATAGCCATTGAGAACTGTGGTTATTATGTATGAATAACATTGATATATATACTCTTTGTCTAAAAAACCCTGCAGAAGCCATTAATTATCACAAATTGTGCAAATCTTTTGTTATAATCTGATCACGAATTGGCAACCAGTGAGCGATGCCAGCCCGGCCGCATATTCCGAAACAGTTGTTAATTTCGGTACCATCTAAAATATCAGCCAATCAGGCGCCTTTCTCTCATCATGACATCACCTCCGATTGACCAATCACACTCTTCCAAAAGTATGATGTCATAGCGTCGTTCACTCCAAAGTATACGATTACACCAATTGTTATTATTGTGCATAGTAATACTAATAATGATTATTATAATACGTTATTATTATTATACATAAATATCAGCCAAACAACTGCACTCTCGAGCATTATGTCTGATCCATGGAGGTCTGATACACTCTTTTTTTAGTAATTGTCGCCATGACGTATCTGGCATCTGATGCATGCGCCATAGACCCAGAGTTGCCAATTTATCACTTTTGGAGCTAGATTCGGCACTTTATAGAACAATATAGCTCTTACAATTTGGCTTTAGTCCCATTTGACAACTACTTTTCTGTGTTTTTGTTCTGCATTTCTTTGTGCATTTCTTTGTTTTAATTATTTCAGAGTCGTGGCATAATAAAGAGTAATTTCGGCACCATCTAAAATATAAGCCAATCAGGCGCCTTTCTCTCGTCATGACGTCACCTCCGATTAACCAATCACGCGCGAAAGGTATGACGTCATAGCTTGCTTTTATTGTTATAAAGACATTGCACTTTTTCACGGCAGAAGTGGTCATTTATTTCTTCATACCTCATTAATTTATTTCAATTTTTAATTGGTTCTTTGGTTACAAACAGAATAATGGTAGAGGATTAACATTATAGTAAAAATGTGTCAGTCCAATAAAAAATGAATTAAAAATTAAGTTGAAGTGAAAATAATGACTATGTGAAATATTAGCCTCTCACGACTCACGAGTTCCCCTTGTGTCATGACGTCATATTCCGATTAACTAATGACTCGCGCTTATCCTGGTCGTGAAAAAATAACTAATATAAAAACATTGTACTCCTTTACGACAGCTGTCATTTTGTCCATTATACAGTCACGAGCACTAAGGTATACAGCTTTAGTTGAAGCTTTGAACAGTCCAATTCACCAACGAAGTACTGTAATTCCAATGGAGATCTTATTGTCCATTTATTTATGGTCTCTAGGTATTCCAAGCACACCTAAATAATTATTAGTGCTCGTTACTGTACCTCATTTATTTCGTGAAATAATGGTGGGACGATTTTGATTGTAGATAAGACTGAAAATAAATTATGTTAACTAAGGTCTGTCTTGTGTTCTCTCTCCCTTTGATTATACCCAACATCATGGAGCATCGAGGTCATTTATCTTTGTAGGGTTATTCAATCTTCTGGCAATTTGCACTGAAATTGCTTAACAGCTTTCCATTTATATTCTTGTATATCGTAAAGGGTCAACCTGGCTATTATTCTAATTGGTACTAAAATTTAGTTTTAGGTTACAAAGTGATATGCATACCTCAAGTTTATTGATATAATACACCTGTATAGTAGTACAGTAGTATAGTATAGTATAGTAGTATAAATAAACTGGTCTTTCATGTGTGTCAGGGCCGGCCTGTGTCTAATATAACAGAGGAAATAACAACACAAGGGGTATACTCGAATAACCCATTTAATAGTGCAAGACACAAAATTACACACCCACCAAACACTCCAACAACACATAATATACACACTCTAGATTACCACCAGCTCCAACACTTGAATAGGGTTCCACAATCCCCTCTCCAACAACACAGAGACAAAATAGTAGCACAATATATATATATATATATATATATATATATATATATATATATATATATATATATATATATATATATAAGCACTGTCTTCTCACTGGCTTGAAGGTAGCCTCTTGTTGGGGATAGAGAATGCAGACACTCACTCAGTAAGGACGGGGTCACGGGAGTCGTGGTATCTACCGTTAGCGAGTGGGTGAGTTAATGAGGAGGACTCAGGGCCAGCCCACGGCCATAAGGTAACTCCAGGAGAGTACGAGACCAGCCAGGAGAGAAAGTACAGGATGCTTCTTGGTCGAAAGGCTGTGGCTGTCTGTCTTCTGGAGTCCAAATGGGTTCCGTCATCAACTCGTATGGCCGTTGGTGGTAGGGTCGAACTCAGTAAAGTTGATGGATTGAGACTGGTGAGTAGCTCGAAGATTCTCTGAGTGGTAGATGGAGACTGGTGAGCAGCTCAAAGAGTCTCAGAGTGGTAGGTGGAGACTGGTGAGCAGCTCAAAGAGTCTCAGAGTGGTAGGTGGAGACTGGTGAGCAGCTCAAAGAGTCTGAGTGGTAGGTAGAGACTGGTGAGCAGCTCGAAGAGTCTGAGTGGTAGGTAGAGACTGGTGAGCAGCTCAAAGAGTCGGAGTGGTAGGTAGAGACTGGTGAGCAGCTTGAAGAGTCTGAGTGGTAGGTGGAAAGAAGGGGTTAATGGTCGAGGTGGTAGTTGTCCCCTTACATAGGCCCCTATACAAGAATCTATACAAGAATCTATTGCAAGTAGATTTAATCACAACTGCCAGTACGACCAAAATTTTTAAGTAATTAAAAATTGCTAATTAAGTCGGAACCAAAAATTAAATAGATGTTCTGCTTAGAAGATCTACACCAAGATTGTCTTTCCCAGCTATGTAAACTACTCTGAATCTGTACGACTGAAGGTTTAAAGCCCATCTTAACACTCGATCATTTTTACCCTTGAATGTTTCAAGATACAACAGAGGTTTGTGATCTACTTCTAAGATGAATTCTTTCCCCTGTAAGTAATAGTTAAATTTGGTGATTCCATAGAAAACTGCCAAGCATTCCCGTTCAATTGTGGAATATTTTTTCTCCCGATCTTGCAGTTTTCTACTTGCGTAAGCGATGGGGTGAGGACAGCCATCGTGGTACTGCATCAGCACCACTCCCAAACCATAACTAGAGGCGTCGGTTCTCAGGACGAACAGTAGCTGGAGGTCCGGGATCCGTAACACTGGTTCCGATGACAATGCTCGCTTCAGGTGGTCTAGACAGTCTCGATGATGATGATCCCAGGGAATTGGTTCTCGAACATCCTTCCTCAATAAGTCTGAAAGGGGTCCAGTATACTCGGCTGCCTGTGGGATGAAAGATTTATAGAAGGAAATCATCCCTAGAAAACTGCGAAGGACCTTCTTCGTCAATGGAGGAGTCATCTGCCGTATTACTTCCACCTTAGAGTGCTGCGGTTTCAGCTGGTCACCTTCCAGGGTGAATCCTAAGTACTGAATAGAGATTACCCCGAACCGGCATTTGGATAGTTTCAAGATCAGGTGGTGTTGGCGTAGTCGTTCCAGTACAGACTTGAGGGTGATGACATGCCTGGGCCAGTCTTCTTCTCTATTACAAGTAGGCTCAGCATGGAAGACTGTTACAGAATTTAACTTACTGTAGACGATGGCCATCCGATAGGAACCATCAGCCTTGCGCACCATAACAATAGGACTGCAGTGTGGAGAAGAAGACAATCTGATGATACCTTGTTGATAGAGAATGTCGACCTCTTGCTCGAAGTAGGGCTTCAGGTGCACGGGTACTGGGTACATCTTGGATTGGATTCTGTCAGTAGTGGTTAGGGTTATGTTGTGTTCAATGGTAGAGGTACAGCCAGGGACGTCTGAAAACACATCCTTGAACTCGTAGAATAGTTCCTGAACGTCAACCTGTTGAGTCCAATCTAAACTAGAGTTTTCAAATGGCTTACCCCCCCCCGATGATACATCTCCAGCTTCAGCCAAGGGAAACTGGTAATCGACAGGTTCGTCTTGCACAAAAGCAATCATCCCAGATGAAGGTTCGTTGGTGTGTAGTGTAGGAACCTCGTCGAGAACATTCACCAGGTTAACAGCTGCTCTGCGGTAGTACTTTTTCAAGAGATTAACATGATAAAGCTTAGGTCCCCGAGGTACATCAATGACATAATCTACCTTACCCCGCCTCTCAAGAACCTTATATGGCCCTCTTCAGGCAACTAATAACTTACTGGAGTCACTGGGGAGAAGGACTAGGACCTCCTCACCAGGCTTAAACTGTCTGTCCTGGGATCGAACATCAAAGTAAGACTTGTAACGAGCAGTGCTTACCTCAGCAATTTGTGCAGCAATTTTGGCACACTCAGACAACTTATCCCGCAGTTCAAGTACGTACTGGTAATTTGTCCTTTCCTCTTCCTTGATGTCCTGGTCCTCCCACAGGTCCTTCAACACCGATAAGGGTCCTCTAATGGAGCGGCCGTACAGTAGCTCAAATGCCGAGAATCCCGTCAGTTCGCTGGTCATCTCTCGAAGAGCAAATAATGTAGGGATGAGGTACCGATGCCATTCCCTAGGTTTGTCAGCACACAGCTTCCGAAGAGCTGCTTTAAGGGGTCCATGTAATCTTTCCACCTGTCCGTTTCCACTTGGATGAAATGGAGTAGTAAAGAGGTAAATTGGGTACCCCAATCAGATAGAATTTCTTTAGGGATTCCAACTCTAGAAACTATGGATAGTAAGGCTTCAGCAACCGAGACCGTGTCTATATCCTTGAGCGGAACTGCTTCAGGGAATCCTGTGGCAAAGTCGATCAAAGTAAGTATGTGGCGATGACCTTCCGAGGATGGTGGTGACAAATGACCGACCAGGTCAATGGCAACCCGAGATAAGGGTTCTGTAACCACAGGTAAAGGGTTTAAAGGTACAGGTCGAACACGGCCCTTGGCAGACATCCGCTGACACTTGTCGCACGATCTGCAATATGCCCGTATATCAGCTCCCATACCTGGCCAAAAGAAATGATCCAAATGATCTTCAACTCAGTTTTCCGATGCGAAAAATGACCTGCAAGGGGATTCTCATGAGCCACTGCAAGTATGATCTGACGACAGTTATTGGGTATTACCAGACAAAGTTGTCCTACCTTATCTGGACGTTCAGACTGTATGCACTCCCGGTAGAGAAGACCATTGAGGCAGGCAAACTTAAAAGATGAGCCATTCCTTGTCACATCAACTTGTTCAGTAGGTACCTTTGCTCGTATTCCCTCCAAGGATGGACAAGACTTTTGTAATTCGATGAACTCCTTAGGAGTGATGGACAAAGGTTGTAATTCTGGCAGCACAAGGGGATGAACTCTCCTAGTCTTCCCAGCACGAGTAGTCACAGCATGAACCTCAACTGCCGGTGGGAAACCAGTGGTGGTGGAAAGTTTGCTAAGCTCACAATCTCTTGTAGTCTGGAATGGCAAGCAGTCATTAGGATCTCTCACACCAGGTACATACATCCTTGACCTGTACCCTGTACTGTACAGCCCATTGATTAAAATTATATACAGTAATCAATCAGCACCACTCATACCAAGGCCCTTCCATCTTCATAAACTATTCATCTTGGACTTTTTCTATTTTTCCAAACCATTATCATTTATTACACTTCAGCATCTTTGTAATATACTCCACATTCAGCACCAACTTTTTATAATCAAATCTAAGCCCCAGCTTAGTGGTAATGTCCTCATTATTCCACCTCGTTAATTAAACTTTATGCTTCTCACAAGTCATACATTTCCACAACATAACCAATTACTGAATACTCTACTTGTGTTCATCATCCATGACTATGATGCATACGTCAATATAGGTAGGATATACTCTGTTCCTGAATCCCATTTTTCCATCCCCTTGCTCACACTTCAACTACAAACTTTAACAATAATATTACCATAACATAACATCATAGAGGTGTTTAGAAGTGCTTGATCAGTCTAATAATTTACTGCAACCTGTCAATCTACTACCATTGAAAGATAAATAGCAACAATACTGCAACTCTTTTCTTGAAAGTTTATGTAGCTGGTAAAATTCCTCATGGAGTAGTTTTACAGCGTAGTGACAAGCCTGGCCTGGTATTGTTTGTCACTAACGAACGTGACGAGAAATGCGGTCACCACTGAATTTTATCTATTTTTTTTCCACCATTCCTGTGAACTGACCCACTGTCTCACCTCCCAATCAGTCTTACTATACCAAGTTGTCACACATCTGAATTAAATCAATTTACACTAACCAGTACAAAGTTGTTGTATGTTCTGGCGTAAATTTACTTACACCAAGTGACGAGAGTAAACGAATAGGTGGCAGGCAACTGGCTGTCTCTGATGTCTCTTCGGAGTTTGATTTTATTATAAGACTTTTTATAATTATTAGGATTGAGAAGATACCAGCAAGATTAAATTAGATTAATCACTTTTTATTTATAACACGAGTTAGTCTACAGAGTCACAATATGTAGCTTGCATGGGTTTAAGCTAGGCTAGGAAGCTAACTTTAAAGAGAGATTACACGCTAGAGTAACCTGTGATCGGATCGGTTATAGGTAGCCAACTGAGGCTGTAGGAGCGCAACTAGGGCGCGTCCCTTGTGTATCATATGATCTGTGTCGTCACTTTATGCTAGCGTGTTAGTGGTTCCCACACAGAGTGAGTCCTGTTCTCTTCCTGTTCAAGCGTAGGTCAGCAGTATTGGAACATCATGTGATGGTGTAAGTCTGAGTGTCTAAGTGACTCATATAAGTAAGTATTAAGTAAGTTATTATAAGTAGCCCTCTAATGAAGGTGAAACCGGAACAATGCTCGGCCACTTCCATCCTTCGCCCTCGAAGGAACATTTATAATAATTTACATGTTGTTGTATGGGAAAAACTACCTTATTTCCTTAAGTGTCAATCTAATGGGTTCATTATACCATCCAGTTCATTTTCATATGATTCGGAGTCTATATCTGTTTCATATTTTCTAGCTCATGCTGTATTATTTGTCAGTCTCGACTCCAAACCAAGCCAACCTCATGGACTGCTTCCTTCAACAACGGGCAGAGCAGACTGAGACTCCAGAGCTCTCACACCTCCACCTTCTCTGTCCTCCACCAGAGACTACTCTTCGGGTTGTCACGGTCACTGGGCCGTTTCCGTGTCACACCTAGTTACTCTACGTACTCTACTTACTCTACACTGTCTACAGTACTTGCAAGTGTACAAAGTGTGGTCTGAGCGTCGCTCCCACATTGTCTACCCTGCTGCTACCACCTGGAAGAGTCGTGTTCACCCCTGGACTTATTGTGCTACAAGTGGCGATTGATAATTGTGTGTGACTTATTGCTGTACCAGTGGCGAGTGTTATTTGTGGGTGGAGTGTCTTGTGACTTGTTTATAACGTTGATTAAAGGTGGGAATTGTTTTTACTCTTGGACTTCCATTATCCTCGGGACTTGCTGGGTGATGTTATTGAGTGGGATATCTGGTGCAATACAGAGGAGTACTCTGTCAAAACTCCATCTCTACGGCTGAGCAACTTTTCCTCTACAGTTGTTATATAAGGGTATTATTATCTTCTGGCATATCTTTCCAGGTTGATTATTAATATTTCCCTATTAAACTTAAGATTTAAATATATAGATATTATTATTATTGGAATACATGCTGTCTGTAGATGTACTTTATTATTTCTACAGATAATAATTAATATTACATGTCCAATATACATTATGGGTAATACATCCTATCTAAATGTGTAGTGGTGTGTAATTAGCCTATACATTTGTATCCTCATTACCTTGTGACACTTGTCTTTGCCGTTCACGAGCTAATAATTGTTGGTACCAAGCGTACACCTTCCGTATTTTTAAGTTTAAGTTTAAGTTTTTGGGTCCCGCAGAGGGCTGCTCGTGGGCAGCATAATATGCGGGGGTTGTGCGGGGGATTTAGGGATCCAGGGTAGGATTAGGAAGGGGGTTAGGATGAGGGTGGATTGGGTCAAGGACTGTGGGTTGAGGATTAGGATTGGGGAGGTAATGATTGGTGATCCTATTTCTAAAAGTGTCAAGAGTGGGGCTATTAACTATATGAGATGGGAGATGATTCACTCTTAGATGCTGCGGGGAAAGAATGAGTGTCTAAATATATCAGTGCTTGTCTGGTATGTATGGTATTTTAAGTTGTGGCTGCCTCTAGTGGACCGTATACTTGTAGGGTGTAGATATGTGTCTTTGTCTATGTCAACTAACTTGTTTGTGATTTTGTATATCATCTGTTGTCTGTGTATTTGTCTTCTTGTTGCCAATGGGTCTAGTTTTGTGTCTTGTTTAAGCAAAGTGACTGATGTAGTGTGTCTGTAATCACGTCTGGCCCATCTTGCAGTTTTGTTTTGTATGGATTCTAATTTATTTATATTATTGTAAGTGTGTGGGTCCCAGACGGTGTCACAATACTCTAGGTGTGGTCGAACGAAAGTGTTATAAGCAATAATTTTAATGTCTGTGTTACACCTGCTGAGGTTCCTGCGCAAGAACCCCAGGACCCTACTAGCTTTGACCCTGATGCTACCTATGTGTGTGTTCCACCTCATGTCCGATGAGATGTGGACGCCCAAGTATTTGTGGGAAGGGACTGTGTTGAGGTTAGTGTTGTGTAGCTGATATGTATATGGTATGGGATTATGAGCACGGGTAAAACGGATGTGATGGCATTTGTCTGGTCTAAATGTCATCTGCCACTTGACTTCCCAGTCTTCAAGTGCAGTTAGGTCGTCCTGTAGTCGGAGGCAGTCATTTCTATCTTTAATTGGTCTGTAAACTAAGCTATCGTCTGCAAAAAGTCTAGTGGTAGAGGAAAGTGAAAGTGGGAGGTCATTAATGTATGAAAGGAAGAGAAGGGGGCCCAGGACAGTGCCCTGGGGTACCCCAGAGATCACAGGAACAGGTGGAGACTGACTACCGTCAAGAACTACGCGTTGCTTTCTGGTAGTCAAGAACGTTCTAATCCAGTGAAGAAGTTGACCCTGTATGCCATAGAATTCTAACTTGTGTAGTAGTCTTTGGTGAGGGACTTTGTCGAAGGCTTTGGCAAAGTCTAATACTATGGCGTCAACTTGTCTAGTTTTTGTGTCATTGAGGGACTGCAAGATGTCATGTGTAGTTACCAGTAGCTGCGTCTCACACGAGCGTTTGGGTCGAAAACTGTGTTGTTTGTCAGTCAGTATGTTTTGTCTATTAAAATGGTCCATTATATGTCTATGAATTATGTGTTCTAAAATTTTGCAAGGGACTGAGGTAAGAGAAATCGGTCTATAATTAATGGGAAGGGTTCTGTCTCCGGATTTAAAAATTGGGGTCACATTTGCCAAAAGCCAGTCTTGAGGGAGTTCACTGGTCTGTAAAGTCTGTGAGAATATAACCTGCAGGACAGGGGCAAGAACTTTAGCATTAGTCCTCAATATCCTGCAGGGTATATTGTCTGGTCCAGTCGCTTTGTGTATGTCCACCTCAGATAAAAGTTTCTCAATACAGCTAAATACAACAGTACAACAATTAACATTAGTGCAGGTATGATGTGTAGAGGTAATACAACTTCTCATAAGAGATGTAAAGGTAACAAATTATTCAACTTTGAGGTAAACTCTGAGTCTATTAAAAATTGAAGGATCTTCATTTTATCTAAAAAAAAAATTATGTTATCTATAGAGATGTTTTCTACAAGGTTAACTCTGACATTAACTCTGTAGAAAGTGTGGACACAAAAGCTTTATGGTAATGAGTAGGTAAGTTAAGAAAAATGTTCATTCCTAATCTCACAATGACCCTGAGCCATATAATAACCATCCACCCAAACGTGTTGGACTTACCATTGCTAAATAATATCACACTTATTCTCTGTTTGTGTAGTAGTAGTGGTTAGTACTGAAGTGCTCATGGTAGGAAATATTACTGACAGTTTTGAAAATACAGTAAGATGTGGGAAAAGTTGAGTCTGGCATTATGAATGAAAGGTCACACTGTGCCTTGTTTGCTAAATTCTAAGTAAACATATAAGCAGGACATACAGTACATGCAAGTGTAAGTATGATGTGCGACAGTCATCCAATGAATGTTTTTCCAAAGTGTCTATGGCAGTATAATCTTCAGATGAGACTATGTATTACTTGTCTACAACCAGCAGGGTATTATTTACTCTAATTGGAAATGGTCGTAATTCCCAAATATTAATTGACGTTTTTGACTTTTAAGGAATATTTAAGACTTTTCCTCTATGTTCAACCAAAGTACCTGGCCAAAGTACTTGGGCTGTAGCTGCTTTTTGTTGGGCAAGTGTAACAAGTGCTATACCCAGCAAAAACAGTAATAGAATCTTGTCTCAGTTAGAATGAGTCCAATGATAGAGTAGTAATATTCCACGTCAGATAGGGTAAATATAGGGTTAAGCTTTTAAGTTTTTATAGCTATTTCCACTGCTGCCTGCGACTGCCATAGAGGTAACAACTTCGAGTTTCCTCTACCCAATCCAGTATCTACCAAGTCACTTATGACTACTTCGTTTAAATAATTAAGTTTCTTAACAGCTATGTCAATGGCTGCTATGTACTCACTAATTAATTGGATGAGTTCAATGTTAGGTATTATTCCAATTAATTCGTTTACCACAGAAGATAGTTGGTTAGTAAGTTCGTTCAATTATTTCATGGGTTTGTGTCGTAGGTGTTGCCGAGCTTCTTAAGTTCGAATGACAATTCTTTTCTGTTGTCCTAGGGCAGTAATTACCCCCCCCCCTAGTTTCTTACCTAAGACAGTGACATCATCGGCCAGAGCTTCTTAAGTTTGAATGACAATTCTTTTCTGTTGTCCTAGGGCAGTAGTTACCTCCCCTAGTTTCTTACCTAAGACAGTGACATCATCGGCCATTGCTGTCCCAAACAACTGGTTACTCAACAAACCCATGAAATTAAAAAAAAGGCCACGTCTCTGACGACGAGCATGAGCAGTTTCTATATGTCTGTGTAAGTCTGGTACATGTTGTCCAAGGTTTAAAATTATCTTTGGCATTTCTAGCAATCCGCCCCCCCCAAACGGGAATCGCCTTGTCGAGGTGGAGGGGCTTGCGTGTCTCTATGACCTGGCGGGCTAGGCTAGAGGGGGCTTTGGCCCCTGCTCTGCCCCAATTTTGGGGAGAGAGGGTTTCCCATGCTAGTAAGGTCGCCAGTGAGAGACCAGACTAAATGGTTCCTATGCAATAGGCTGCCAGTACGGGCCAACTGTGCTGCCCTCCAGAGGGACTGTCTTCTAGGGGCAGTCCTATGTTGGATGGTTGGGTGTCTGGGCCGGGAGATGTTGGGGAAGGGGGTCTCAGCACCGTCGTGGGCAAACTTTCGAGCCATTGGGGTGCTTTTTAAAACGAGTGGCCCCGTGGGGGAAGAGGTACCCCGCCCGCGGCGACCAGCGCTCGGTCCCCTCATCTGCCCGGTTGGTAGTTGCTCTTGGCTCCTGGGGCCAACAACTTTAATTAAATGATATATGGATAAGCAAAAACCAAAACCAAAATCTCTCTCTCGAGCGGTGGTCGACCAGGCCCTCGAGACGCCAAAATCTGGTCGTGGTGATGAGCAGAGAGCTCCAAATATGAGTAGACCCAGCAGGTCGAGTGTAGTGTCAGATAACCGTGTTAGTGGTTGTGACACATTGATAATAACGAATGTACAGGCATCACTTTCGTATGGCGCTATCCACTCCATTTTTAAGTGTTTCGGAGTAGTCCTTCGTATCCGAATCACTTATGATTGTGATTGTAGGTCTAATCGGTGTTATATTACATTCAAAACAAATGCTGCTGCCAAAGCAGCATTTGAGGCAAAAGATTCTCTGACAGTGGGGGATACTCACTGTAAAGTTCAGTTAATGCGGTCTGCCAATGTAGTAGATAGTGATAATGACTACTGTCCTAACGTTTTTGATGACTCTAAAGAGAATGTCCCAAAGGAACGTCAGGTTCCAACACCCTTTTGGTTTGTGGCGTATTACAGGGAAGGACGTGGTAACCTTATCCATGCTTCCCGTTATTTGGAGAAGGAAGTTGGAGTACTACCAATGGGCCACATTAAGAAATATGGTAAGGGCGTCTTAATCAGAGCCAAAGATCTTACTCAGGCCATGATGCTCCTCAATCTCCCCTGTCCTACTGATAGTATGTTTGAATCTACCAAACCACACCGAACATTCAATTATAGCAAGGGGCGTATATATAATGAAGACCTATATGAATTTTCAGAAGAGGACATTCTTGCTATGTGCCCAGACAATGTCCAACGAGTAACAAAGATGAAAGGCAGTAAAAATATGATCATCCTCACTTTTTATGGTTCGCATATCCCAGATCGCTTTAACATTAACCCCATCTCTTTTGAGGTGAAGCCTTATGTTGAGCGTCCCTTACAGTGTTTCTGTTGTTATGAGTTTGGTCATGGGAGGAGGAACTGCAACAACCGTTCCCGATGTGGTATTTGTTCTGCTTCTGACGCACATCTTATTTCTGAATGTCGGTCAGAGAGTTACTGCTTTTACTGCAGAGATGTTCACCCCTTGTGGTCTCGCCAATGTAAGATGTACCTCCTTGAGCAGGATATTCTCCACTTGGCTAATAGCCAATTCATTAGTATTGGTAGTGCCAGACGGCAACTCAACTTCAGGTGACAGAAGGATGGTGGTGTTAAGACATACGCCTCCACCCTTCACCCCAAATCAGTTGTAACACCCTCTCAACCCTCTCAAGAGGCAGCTGCTTTATGCTCCAGTGAGAGCGTTTCTAAGGTTACACTACATAATACCTTCTCTGTTTTGGAAACCTTATCAGACACTCATTCTGGTGACCCTTCAACTGATGACAATTCTGCAACTTTAGCTAAAGGTGTCCATGTGGTAGAGGTTCGCGCTGCCACACTCTCTCCTAAAAGGAAACTTAAGTCACCTAAACGGTCACAGAGACGTCTTCATGGTTCCTCTGAGGCACTTGACTCAATAGATGTTCCTCCTTATAAAGCAACCATCTCTGAGGACTCATCCATAGTTTCCTCTCAATGTCACCAGAAGCGTTCTCGTGGCTCTGATGAATCTCTTGATTCAACAGAAGTTCCTCCTCGCAAGTTTTCTTCAGGACCATCAGAGGAGCGTGAAGTTAATGTGGATGCCACTGATGTCGCGACTTCAAAAGATTCAGTTTCTTCTCCGCTAGAACAGCAGAGTGATTCTACCACCTGTATTATGGATGTTGATGTGTCTGCCTGTGTCAGTGATACCACTGCTGCACAGGACAATACCAATGTAAATGCTTCTAAGAATATCCCTGCTCATATACCTTCATCTTTATCAAACATATCAAATGCTTCAGGGACTCGTCAGCGGGTCCCAATTACTACCCCAAGTACTACTCCTCGGGTTCGCTCTTCTAGTGGCCCAGGATTTGACAAAACGTATCGTTTGAGTAGACCCTCAGGTCGAGGTGGTAGTGGGAAGTACCTCGATGAGGCTTCCCAAAAACCAGGACCAAAGTAACACTTTTTAAGGTCCTTCAGTGGAATTGCCGTGGCTTGCGTGCTTCTTGGGAAGAACTTCGCATTCTTCTCTCTAGTTTCTCTCCTGCATGTGTTTCTCTTCAAGAGACAATGCTTGGGGACTACATTCCTGCCAGTCCTCCAGCATATTCTGCATTTTATTCAAATTCATTTGAAGGGCAGGGTCACCATGGTGGCTCTGCCATCCTAGTTCGTCGAGATATTCCATGCACGAGCCTGGAGCTTGACACACCGCTCCAGGCTGTTGCTGTTGAGGTTTTTATGGACCGCCCCTACACTGTGTGCAGTCTATACCTTCCTCCCAGTGTTACAGTAGAGAGGGGTGATCTCACCCGTCTTGTACGGGACCTTCCCTCTCCCTTTATTTTATTGGGTGATTTTAATGGGCGTCATCCTCTGTGGGGTGATAGTTCGGTCAACCCCAGGGGTGTTTTATTAGCTTCTTTTATTGAGGATGAGGGATTAGGGGTTTTAAATACGGGAGATGTGACACATTTTAATAGCCCAACTGGGAATTTTACCGCCATTGACATTTCCCTTTGCTCACCCAGTGCTCTGTTAGATTTTACTTGGAGACTGTTGCCAGATTTATATGGTAGTGACCATTTTCCTATACTTTTAGAAGGTAACAAGTATGAGCCTCAGTCTCGTCTTCCTAGGTGTAAATTAGAGAAGGCTGACTGGCCGTTTTTTAGAGAGCTAACTTCTTCGGTCTCTTCAGTAGCCGAATTTGGTAGCTCTGATGAGGCTGTAACATATTTCACTGATGTACTCCAATCTGCCGCTCTCAACTCTATCCCTAAAACTTCTGGCTACTTTCCCAAACGTCCTGTCCCTTGGTGGTCACCAGTCTGCACCACTGCTGTGCGGGAGAAGCGCACTGCTTTCTCTCACCTTCGTCGCAATCGTGGGTACCCAACTCTTTTAGAGGACTTCCGATGGGCAAGGGCCCGGGCTAGAGGAGTTTTAAAAGAGGCACGACGTGCATCTTGGAAGGCCTATGTGTCTTCAATTAATAGTAAAACTCCACTCACTCAAGTGTTCAACAGAGTCCGTAAGATGGCGGGGAAGTTTTCTCCTAGTTCTCCACCTGTACTTAAGGTCAATGGAGTTCAGATTATGGATAGTTTGACAGTGGCCAATACCATGGCGGAGGCTTTTGCTAGAGTCTCCAGCCGTGACTCTCGACCTCTGGCTGTGAGACATGAGTTAAGAGCCAAGGAGCGTACAGCCCTGAATTTCTCAGGGAATGAGAATGAAAGTTATAACCATATATTCACCCTGAGAGACCTGCATTCTGCTCTCTCTCTCTGTGGGGACACTTCTCCTGGGCCAGACAACATCCCATATGCAATGTTGCAACACTTGGATGAGGAGGCAATCTCATTTCTCTTAGCTTTATATAACAGAATCTGGGTGGAGGGTGTCTTCCCTTCTGGGTGGAGGGTTGCTACCATCCTTCCTTTCCCCAAGCCAGGCAAAGACTCTAGTGTTGCCCTCAATTACCGACCAATTGCTTTGACCTCGTGTTTATGTAAACTATTTGAGAAGATGGTGAATGTCAGACTGGTATACTTCTTGGAACGGGGTGATTTTCTGTCTCCGTCCCAGTCGGGTTTTCGTAAACATCGTTCCACTACAGATGCTCTGGTCAGGTTGGAAGCTGCTGCATGTGAGGCCTTTGCACAACATCAACACCTTGTCTGTGTATTCTTTGATTTAGAGAAAGCATATGACACTACATGGCAATATGGCATCCTGCAGCAGCTCCATGTATATGGCCTGCGAGGTCGCCTTCCACGCTTTCTTAAAGAGTTTCTTAGTGGTCGCAGTTTTTCTGTAAGGGTTGGTACAGCTCTCTCAGCATCTGTTGCACAGGAGGAGGGCTTCCCTCAGGGAAGTGTCCTCAGTGTCACATTGTTTGCAGTAGCAATTAATGCCATTGCCTCATCCCTTCCGGACGGTATAGCCAACTCGATGTACGTTGATGACCTAGCAGTCTGGTTTGCTGCCTCCCGTATGTCAGTGGCGGAGCGATGCATGCAGCTTGCCCTTGACAGAGTGTCACGTTGGACTGGTTCTCATGGGTTTCGATTTTCTCCTGCCAAGACGGTTGCTATGCACTTCTGCCGCATCCGAGGTGTCCACCCTGATCCGGACTTATTCATGTATGGTCATCGGATACGCTGTGTCGAAGAGACTCGCTTTTTGGGTCTCCTTTTTGACAAACGTTTGACTTGGGTTCCCCACTTACGTACACTTAAGGTCTCTTGCCTCAAGGCTCTTAATCTATTGAGGGTTCTGAGCCATATTCCCTGGGGGGCTGATCGGGCCACCCTCCTTCGCCTATACCGTGTTTTTATTAGGTCAAAACTTGATTATGGGTGTGAGGTGTACTCCTCTGCCACAGATGTCCGTCTCAGAGTTTTAGACCCTGTTCATAATGCTGGGATACGTATGGCAAGTGGAGCGTTCAGGTCATCACCAATTCCCAGTCTCCTGGTGGACGCTAACGAACCACCTCTAGATCTCCGTCGCCAGTCCTTGATGATTCGATGTTGGCATCGATTACATCGACTTCCCGACTCCCTTCCTTGGCTGGCGGTGTCATCTGATATCATGTCTAATTATTAACTTTCACATTCTCGTACACCTTGGCCCTTTGGCTTCCGGGTCAGGAAGGCTATGGAGGAGATGGGAATTGAAGATTTCCATATTCGTCCTGTGAGGGTCCCCAGGGTGGCTCCATGGCTTCTTCCACAAGTTTTTCCCTGCACCTGTTTTACAGACAAAAAAGAATCTATTCCTCCTCCAGTGGCTCGTTCCCTGTTTTTAGAACATGCCTTCACTCACAGGGAGTACTTCCCTGTGTACACAGATGGGTCAAAGTCTGATGCTGGAGTTGATTTTGGAGTTGTCTTTCCTGACTTTTGCCGTGGTGGTAGACTTCCTTCTGTCATGTCGATTTTCACTGCTGAGCTCTCGGCTATTTTATATGCCATCCAAGTGATTTTTACTCTCCCTCAGCCTTCTTTTACTATTTATAGTGATCCTTGTAGTGCCTTGTAGGCCTTGTGCAATTTTAACTCTCCCCATCCCCTGGTGTTGGCCATCCTTGAGTGGCTTGTCCTCCTGGGTCGTCGTGGCAGCAAAGTCACTTTCTGTTGGGTCCCGGCCCATGTGGGTGTCGATGGTAATGAGCGAGCTGATGCCCTGGCTAAGGCTGTGGTCTCCAATTCTCGGCCTCCTGCCGGGCGTCATCCTGTCCCTGCAGTGGACCTTCGACCCTATATAAATGCTGCCGTTCGTTCCTGCTGGCAGGACAGATGGGACGGAGTCGGGGCTAACAAGCTCCGTGACATCCGCCAACGCCTTGGTTTGTGGAGCTAAAGCGGCCTGTCCCGCCGGTGGGAGACGGCTCTTGTCCGTCTCCGCATTGGCCACACATTATTGACTCATGGCTTTTTAATGGACAGGATTAACCCTCCCTACTGTGATGATTGTCTGGTCCCTTTGACAGTGAGGCATATTATTGTTGAGTGTCCCAGTTTTGGAGACCTGCGTCGTAGGCACCTCTCCGAGTACCGGGTGGGTGACGGTTCTTACAGTCTCTCCCTGGTGCTCGGGGAGGAGGCTTGTAGTGTGGGAGGGAACACTCTCTCCTATGTGGAAGAGGCTGGCCTCCTCCACAAATTGTGATTTTATTATACTTATGGTTTTTAGATAGTTTGATATTATTTAGTCTTGATTCTTTTTTATATATTAGTTAAGTTGACG
The DNA here is from genome assembly GCA_034508575.1 of Petrolisthes manimaculis. NCBI lineage: Eukaryota > Metazoa > Arthropoda > Malacostraca > Decapoda > Porcellanidae > Petrolisthes > Petrolisthes manimaculis. The sequence goes on from JAWZYT010005507.1 coordinate 52,778, forward strand.
CGTTCTTTTAGTAATGGTGTGTGTTTATAATTTGTGTGTAGTTTAGTTATGATGCGGGTCCCTTTCGGGGGTTTGTGATTTTGTTAGTTGAAGATAATAATTTTGTGTTGGGCGGTATATGACCCTAGCTGTTGCGCCGCCAGATGCCTAGTTGCATCAATAAATAAATTCTAATTCTAATTCTAATTCCTCCTTTCGGAACTTTGGTGAAACTTTTACTGTTGCCCTCGACATATCCAAAGCTTTTGATAGAGTCTGGCACAAAGCTTTAATCTCCAAACTGCCCTCATTCGGTTTCTATCCCTCTCTCTGCACCTTTATCTCTGATTTCCTTTCTGACCGTTCTATAGCTGCTGTTGTAGACGATCACTGTTCTTCTTCCAAGGCTATCAATAGTGGTGTTCCTCAGGGTTCTGTTCTATCACCCACCTTGTTGTTTTCAATGCCTCAAAAACACAGTTCCTTCATCTTTCAACTCGTACTAATCTTCCTGATGTCTTTCCCCTCTCCTTTAACGATACACAACTTGACCTTTCCTCTTCTCTTAATTTTCTTGGAGTCTCTTTCTTTCATAATCTCTCCTGGAGAGATCACATTACCTCTCTTACTAAAATCGCCTCAAAGAAGTTAGGTGTGTTGCGCAGATTCCGTGAATACTTCACCCCCACGCAGTTACTGTCTCTGTACAGGGGTCTCATCCGCCCCTGTATGGAGTATGGCTCTCATGTGTGGAGGGGATCAACCTTCACAACACTACTGGACAAGGTGGAATCAAAGGCCTTTCGTCTCATCAACTCTCCTCCTCTTACTGATTCACTACAACCTCTCTCTCTTCGCCGCAGTGTTGCATCACTTTCTCTCTTCTATCGCTATTACACTGGACATTGCTCTTCTGAACTCTCTCAATGTATGCTTCCTCCCCTCAGGAGAACATGCAACACTCGTCAAGCCTCTCGTTCTCAACCCTTTTCTGTCCAACTCCCTCATGCAAGAGTTAACCGGTACTCTCAGTCTTTCATATACACAACTGGTCAACTCTGGAACACTCTACCTTCATCCATCTTTCCACCTTACTACGACTTATGTACCTTCAAACGCAATGTGTCAGGGCATCTCGAACGAAATTGGACATGATTTTGGACCACTCTCTCACTGTACTATGTAGATGAGGACGGTAAGCGGGCCTGTGGCCTTTGTCCTCATCTTTGTTATAAAAAAAAAAAAAAAAAAAAAACTTATGTTCGTGACTGTACAACTATAGGCTACATAGAATCCTAGATATATATAAGTAGGAATACCTGCTTCGTTTCTCTTCAGTTAAGTTATGTAAGTTGGCCGTTGTATTTTTTTTTTCCTTATTTTTTCCTTTCATTTTTTCTTATAGAGTGCTGCAGTTAACTCTTGGAATTGTATTTTTGTGACTGCAGTAGATAACTTACTAATAGTTAAATATAATCTATGTTATCATTATCCAAGTATTATTTCGATTATTCAAATGTAAACGATGTTGTGGTCAATTATCTATCTATCTGTGTGTAATTTTTCAGAGCACCAGGAGACGACAGACTTAACGAGTGCCTAATGAATAACTACAACTACACCCATGCAGCAGCTGTACTCGGCTTTAATGAGACCATGAATAATGTGTCAGCCGTCAGTAACACAGAAGATGACAACTTACTCCTTCCCTGTGACACCAGAATCTACAACACATCACAACACGAGAAAAGTTTGGTCACTGAAGTAGGTCATTCGCTGTCGCTCATTCTCTGTTTTGACTTTAAGGGAAGATTCTCATGTTGGTGAATTAGAAGTTCTGTGATTCCTCCAAACTATGTCAGGAAACACACGACCTTACTAACTGTTATTGCAGTGAAGGTTCTCTTTTGTTGTATAATTTGGAGGAATCAGGTGTCCAACAATTTATCATTAAAATAATCTCGTTAATGGTGCGGGTTTTGGCGCCCCATCGGCCCCAGCCACTGACTTTCAGTTCTTCAACTGTCCCTCTTTTCTTTTTATTTCCTTCCTGCTTGCTGTCACCCCTCTCTATCACCTTTTTCTGGCGCTATAGGACCTCGATGTTGCGGCGCCTAATATCCATCAATCAATCAATCGTTAATGGTGCTTCTTCATTAAGAAAAGCAATGATATATTATAATGCTCATCTTTCTTAACAAGTTTTAGATTTAAATCATGAAATAATTTTGCTTTATATTATACCTGTAAAGACAATGCCTCTAAATGCCGATTCCACAGTGGTTTTGGTTTGTTATGATCCTCCCCAACCACACTTGTAACAAACACACTTGTACCCCATCCAACACACTTGTACCAACACACACCACACCTGTACTAATACACGACACACATGTACCACTATACATACCATCTCCATACCCCCCCATGTCCCAAGATGACTCACCCTTGTTGTAACAGTGGGACTTGACGTGTGAGAGACGACCCTTGTATTCCACAACTCAATCCATCAACCAGGCAGGGACACTGGTAGGAAGTGCCGTCTTTGGACACCTCTTTGAAGCGTAAGAGAATATGTTTACTTATCTGAGAGAGAGAGTACTCTGAGGTAGTTTGTTTTCTTATACAATTTGGAGGAATATGTATAGCCCAAAATAAATGGTTCCCTATTACAGCAAATCGTACTAAAGGGAATACTATACATTCCAGTGAACAGCACCAGGTTAATTAACAAATATAATGGTGTCCTTAAGTGGAAATGAGTTCACCACTTATGTCCTGTACAGTAGAAATATACCCGACCCTCTTTCTCTCAACATCAGACTGGGACGGAGGAAATGTGTGATCATCTCTGTGTGTTTTAGCCTCCTCTGCGCCTTCTTCACTGTCGTGGCGCCCAACGTACAAACTTATATTTTTTTTAAGTTCCTCTTTCACGCCTTTGACAATGGATTCCACATTGGCTGTTACATAATTGGTGAGTCTATTCTCCTATAATAATAATAATAATAATAATAATAATAATAATAATAATAGTAACGACATAACACACATACAGTAAATAAATTGATTTATTGATGCAACTAAGCATCTGGCGGCGCAACAGCTAGGGTCATATACCGCCCAACACAAAATTATTATCCTCAACTAACAAAATCACAAACTCCCGAAAGGGACACACATCATAACTAAATTACACACAAACTATAAACACACACCATTACTAAAAGAACGTGTCAACTTTAACTAATATATATATAAAAAAAAGAATCAAGACTAAATAATATCAAATTATCTAAAAACCATAAGTATGATAAAATCACAACTTATGGAGGAGGCCAGCCTCCTCCACATAGGAGAGTGTGTTCCCTCCCATACTACAAGCCTCCTCCCCGAGCACCCGGGAGAGACTGTAAGAACCGTCACCCACACGGTACTCGGAGAGGTGCCTACGACGCAGGTCCCCAAAACTGGGACACTCAACAATAATATGCCTCACTGTCAAAGGGACCAGACAATCATCACAGTAGGGAGGGTTAATCCTGTCCATTAAAAAGCCATGAGTCAATAATGTGTGGCCAATGCGGAGACGGACAAGAGCCGTCTACCACCGGCGGGACAGGCCGCTGTAGCTCCACAAACCAAGGCGTTGGCGGATGTCGCGGAGCTTGTTAGCCCCGACTGCGTCCCATCTGTCCTGCCAGCAGGAACGAACGGCAGCATCTATATAGGGTCGAAGGTCCACTGCAGGGACAGGATGACGCCCGGCAGGAGGCCGAGAATTGGAGACCACAGCCTTAGCCAGGGCATCAGCTCGCTCATTACCATCGACAGCCACATGGGCCGGGACCCAACAGAAAGTGACTTTGCGGCCACGACGACCCAGGAGGACAAGCCACTCAAAGATGGCCAACACCAGGGGATGGGGAGAGTTAAAATTGCACAAGGCCTGCAAGGCAGTACAGGAATCACTATAAATAGTAAAAGAAGGCTGAGGGAGAGTAAAAATAACTCGGATGGCATATAAAATGACCGAGAGCTCAGCAGTGAAAATCGACATGACAGAAGGAAGTCTACCACCACGGCAAAAGTCAGGAAAGACAACTCCAAAGCCAACTCCAGCATCAGACTTTGACCCATCTGTGTACACAGGGAGGGACTCCCTGTGAGTGAAGGCATGTTCTAAAAACAGGGAACGAGCCACTGGAGGAGGAAGAGATTCTTTTTTGTCTGAAAAACAAGTGCAGGGAAAAACTTCTGGAAGAAGCCATGGAGCCACCCTGGGGACCCTCACAGGACGAATCTGGAAATATTCAATTCCCATCTCCTACATAGCCTTCCTGACCCGGAAGCCAAAGGGCCAAGGTGTACGAGAATGTGAAAGGTAATAATTAGACATGATATCAGATGACACCGCCAAGCAAGGAAGAGAGTCGGGAAGTCGATGTAATCGATGCCAACAACGAACCATTGAGGACTGGCGACGGAGATCTAGATGTGGTTCGTTAGCGTCCACCAGGAGACTGGGGATTGGTGATGACCTGAACGCTCCAGTTGCCAGACGTATCCCAGCATTATGAAAAGGGTCTAAAACTCTTAGACGGACATCTGTGGCAGAGGAGTACACCTCACACCCATAATCAAATTTTGACCTAATAAAAACACGGTATAGGCGAAGGAGGGTGGCCCGATCACCCCCCCATGACTCAGAACCTTCAACAGATTAAGAGCCTTGAGGCAAGAGACCTTAAGTGTATGTAAGTGGGGAACCCAAGTCAAACGTTTGTCGAAAAGGAGACCCAAAAAGCGAGTCTCCTCGACACAGCGTATCCGATGACCATACATGAATAAGTCCGGATCAGGGTGGACACCTCGGATGCGGCAGAAGTGCATAGCAACCGTCTTGGCAGGAGAAAATCGAAACCCATGAGAACCAGTCCAATGTGACACTCTGTCAAGGGCAAGCTGCATGCGTCGCTCCGCCACTGACATACGGGAGGCAGCAAACCAGACTGCTAGGTCATCAACGTACATCGAGTTGGCTATACCGTCCGGAAGAGATGAGGCAATAGCATTAATTGCTACTGCAAACAATGTGACACTGAGGACACTTCCCTGAGGGACGCCCTCCACCTGTGCAACAGATGCTGAGAGAGCTGTACCAACCCTTACAGAAAAACGGCGACCACTAAGAAACTCTTTAAGAAAGCGTGGAAGGCGACCTCGCAGGCCATATACATGGAGCTGCTGCAGGATGCCATATTGCCATGTAGTGTCATAAATATGTTTTCTCTAAATCAAAGAATACACAGACAAGGTGTTGATGTCGTACAAAGGCTTCACATGCAGTAGCTTCCAACCTGACCAGAGCATCTGTAGTGAAACGATGTTTACGAAAACCCGACTGGGACGGAGACAGAAAATCACCCCGTTCCAAGAAGAATACCAGTCTGACATTCACCATCTTCTCAAATAGTTTACATAGACACGAGGTCAAAGCAATTGGTCGGTAATTGAGGGCAACACTAGAGTCTTTGCCTGGCTTGGGGAAAGGAAGGATGGTAGCAACCCTCCACCCAGATTCTATTATATAAAGCTAAGAGAAATGAGATTGCCTCCTCACCCAAGTGTTGCAACATTGCATATGGGATGTTGTCTGGTCCAGGAGAAGTGTCCCCACAAAGAGAGAGAGCAGAATGCAGGTCTCTCAGGGTGAATATATGGTTATAACTTTCATTCTCGTTCCCTGAGAAATTCAGGGCTGTACGCTCCTTGGCTCTTAACTCATGTCTCACAGCCAGTGGTCGAGAGTCACGGCTGGAGACTCTAGCAAAAGCCTCCGCCATGGTATTGGCCACTGTCAAACTATCCATAATCTGAACTCAATTGACCTTAATTACAGGTGGAGAACTAGGAGAAAACTTCCCCGCCATCTTACGGACTCTCTTGAACACTTGGGTGAGTGGAGTTTTACTGTTAATTGAAGACACATAGGCCTTCCAAGATGCACGTCGTGCCTCTTTTAAAACTCGTCTAGCCTGGGCCCTTGCCCGTCGGAAGTCCTCCTAAAGAGTTGGGTCCCCACGATTGCGACCACAGCAGTGGTGCAGACTGGTGACCACCAAGGGACAGGACGTTTGGGAAAGTAGCCAGAAGTTTTAGGGATAGAGTTGAGAGCGGCAGAGTGGAGTACTTCAGTGAAATATGTTACTGCTTCATCAGAGCTACCAAAATCGGCTACTGAAGAGACCGAAGAAGTTAGCTCTCTAAAAAACTGCCAGTCAGCCTTCTCTAATTTCCACCTAGGAAGACGAGACTGAGGTTCATACTTGTTACCTTCTAAAAGTATATGAAAATGGTCACTACCATATAAATCTGGCAACACTCTCCAAGTAAAATCTAACAGAGCACTGGGTGAGCAAAGGGAAATGTCAATGGCGGTAAAAGTCCCAGTAGGGCTATTAAAATGTGTCACATCTCCCGTATTTAAAACCCCTAATCCCTCATCCTCAATAAAAGAAGCTAATAAAACACCCCTGGGGTTGATCGAACTATCACCCCACAGAGGATGACGCCCATTAAAATCACCCAATAAAATAAAGGGAGAGGGAAGGTCCCGTACAAGACGGGTGAGATCACCCCTCTCTACTGTAACACTGGGAGGAAGGTATAGACTGCACACAGTGTAGGGGCGGTCCATAAAAACCTCAACAGCAACAGCCTGGAGCGGTGTGTCAAGCTCCAGGCTCGTGCATGGAATATCTCGATGAACTAGGATGGCAGAGCCACCATGGTGACCCTGCCCTTCAAATGAATTTGAATAATATGCAGAATAGGCTGGAGGACTGGCAGGAATGTAGTCCCCAAGCATTGTCTCTTGAAGAGAAACACATGCAGGAAAGAAACTAGAGAGAAGAATGCGAAGTTCTTCCCAAGAAGCACGCAAGCCACGGCAATTCCACTGAAGGACCTTAAATAGTGTTACTTTGGTCCTGGTTTTTTGGAAGCCTCATCGAGGTACTTTCCACTACCACCTCGACCTGAGGGTCTACTCAAACGATATGTTTTGTCAATTCCTGAGCCACTAGAAGAGCGAACCCGAGGAGTAGAACTTGGGGCTGTAATTGGGACCCGCTGACGAGTCCATGAAGCATCTGATATGTTTGAAGAAGATGAAGGTATATGAGCAGGGATATTCTTAGAAGCATTTACATTGGTATTGTCCTGTGCAGCAGTGGTATCACTGACACAGGCAGACACATCAACATCCATAATACAGGTGGTAGAATCACTCTGCTGTTCTAGCGGAGAAGAAACTGAATCTTTTGAAGTCGCGACATCAGTGGCATCCACATTAACTTCACCCACCTCTGATGGTCCTGAAGAAAACTTGCGAGGAGGAACTTCTGTTGAATCAAGAGATTCATCAGAGCCACGAGAACGCTTCTGGTGACATTGAGAGGAAACTATGGATGAGTCCTCAGAGATGGTTGCTTTATAAGGAGGAACATCTATTGAGTCAAGTGCCTCAGAGGAACCATGAAGACGTCTCTGTGACCGTTTAGGTGACTTAAGTTTCCTTTTTGGAGAGCGTATGGCCGCGTGAACCTCTACCACATGGACACCTTTAGCTAAAGTTGCAGAATTGTCATCAGTTGAAGGGTCACCAGAATGAGTGTCTGATAAGGTTTCCAAAACAGAGAAGGTATTATGTAGTGTAACCTTAGAAACGCTCTCACTGGAGCATAAAGCAGCTGCCTCTTGAGAGGGTTGAGAGGGTGTTACAACTGATTTGGGACGAAGGTTGGAGGCATATGTCTTAACACCACCATCCTTCTGTCGCCTGAAGTTGAGTTGCCATCTGGCACTACCAATACTAATGAATTGGGTATTAGCCAAGTGGAGAATATCCTGCTCAAGCTTTTGTGTACACCTATAAGGGTCCCGTTTTCAGTTCCTGGTGCGTAAATTCAAGCTCTTTCTTTCTGCAAGATTTTGTTTTGCCTAAATGAAAGTAGAAATTTGAAAATTTTGACCCCCATTTGTCAGCTGGGGGGGGGGGGATGAAAGAAGTCGTTTTTAAGGGGTTAATCATTGAAAAAAAAAATTATAGGGCCAAGATACTCCTCAGGTGTCAGCGAAAAAATATATGTGAAAATTATTACTCTCGGTGAAACGATGCGGCTGTGCATAGCGGCTAAACAGACAGACAGACAGACTGTTTTATATATATATAGATATTGCTTATTTTTATAATAATACCGTGTAATTTACACTATATAGATGTAAATAATAATATTATAATCCTTTTCTATACATATAGAGAACCATTTCAATAACTACTCAAATAATACAGGGAATATAACAACATATTGAAGCAGGAGAGCGGGATAACGTCCTCTCCCTCTTATGTCTTTATACAACTGAAGGGAAAATATGATGACCGTTAATATATATAGATGATCTGTATTGCTAATATTATTGTAAATGAATAGACAATGGCTCTCAATTTGTGTAAAACAACATTATAAATTTGTTATATACATCTATGCTGTGTAAATTACTTAGTACAGCAAAGTATTATTATAAAATTAAAGAATACACACAGAATAATTCAAGTAACGGGAGGAGTGTAAGTAGGGGGAGGGGGTGGGGCTGGGCTGAGTGTAGGGCGGGAGGGTAGCCAATTAGCTAATAATATGATGACATTATTATACTCATCTCACCTCCTCTATTTCATCTTTCATAGTCTTAGAGGATGTGCTCACTCTACAACATTTGTATTATCATGAGAAAAGCAGTATATCTTACCTATTAACTGAAAATATGACATTGAAAACTGTCAGATGACAATAATTCAATGACAAGCAAAACTTTCTTCCAGAGATTACCCAACTTTATGGAAGAATTTGTAAGTGTTATAAATATCTCACACATATTCCCCGAAACAAAAGTATCGACTTAACACCTTTTCATACATTATCTGATGTTGTTTTCAGTTCATCATATCTATTTTCTCACAGTAGTTTTGTATAAGTTTGGAAATAATTGTGGAAGGTCAGCGGGAAGACACGGGTATACCCTTGCCTTGCCTTCGACCTTCCTATAGACCTTCATTCCAATAACGGCTCTGACTATTAGTACACTAATGCCTTCCCCTGTACCTTCCACCCTCGACCTTCCTGACTCTTAGTACGGGCCTAAATATTCTTAGGCCCTCACTGGAGAGGATCGATCTCCCGACCTCGAGGTTATGAATCCAGAATACTAACCATTCGGCCACTTCCCCTACAATACACCTCTCTCCCTCTCTCTCTCTCTCTCTCTCTCTCTCTCTCTCTCTCAGCCATGGAGGTGTGTTCACCATCCCAGCGTTCTATGGTTGGTCCAATGTACTTTATACCTTGGAGCCTCGGCTACATGTTGGTTCCCCTCATAGCCTACGTGGCGAGACCTTGGCGATGGCTACAAGCTGCCTTCGCGGTTCCTCTTCTCTATAACATTATCCACATATGGTTAGTATGGTTTGTGTTAATTTCAGTGGTATCATAATCTTACATCTACACTCCCCCAACTCTACAACCATATTAATTTGTTTTGGTTAATATGAAAAAAAAGGAATGGGGTATTGTTGATTATTATATTGTTTATAGTAGAAAATAGGTTGTGGTTGATTATAGAGCTATTAATTATTCCCCTTGCTGACACAACTACTAACATTTCTGACTAACTATGTGTTCAGGATATTACCAGAGTCTCCTCGTTGGCTGATCCTCCACGGCCACTACAACAAGGCACTGGAGATACTGAAGAAGGCTGCCTCTGTCAACAAAACCACCTTACCAGACGACCATGTGATTTTGACCACCATGAATATCATCAGACGAAATGTAAGACTGTGCTGTAGTTACCATCACCAAAAATAAAGCTACTTTAATGTGTTGGTGATTTTGAAGGTCTCTGATTCCTCCAAACCGTGCCACGAAACAAATAAGCAAAATTGGTACCACTTGGGGTGCCTGTTTTCTGGTATAGTTTAGGAGAAATTAGTAGCCTTCCAGTTTGACAACAAGAAAATCTCCCCTTTAGTACGGTATTCGGTGATTACCATGACCTGAAATACATATACATTTTACACTTTCACCCCTTCCTCCCGCTCACCAGGAGCGTTCAGGAATGATTGAGAAGGATCATGAGACCCGATCATTGAGGAGCGTGGTAGTGGCAGTGGTAAGGAAGGCATTCCTGTCGTTGATCACTCCTAAGGTGAGACGGAAGGCCTGTTGTGTGTTCTTCCTATGGGGGGCCACTTCTATCATCTACTTCGGCGTTAGTCTCAACTCATATAACCTCAGGTATCTACAGTAGGCTAATTAAGTAACACTATCCATCAATCAACCATTCATCTATTTATTAATTTATCCATTCTTTCTCTGCAGAACAAACACATCCATCTTCCTATCCATCCATTTACTGATTCCTCCCAACTATACCAGAAAACAAACGCCTTCAATTACAGTAATGGTGATAATAGAGGATCTATTTCGTGGTATAGTTTGGAGAAATCAAAGACCTTCCAATTCACCAACAAGAGAACCTCCCCTTAATCAGCTCACCTATTCCTTCCATTTTTTTTTTCAGTACCAACCTCTATACATACACTTTTCTATGCGGTTTGTTGGAGATCCCCTCCTACCTCTCCAATTGGCCCTCTTCCACCATCCTTGGGAGGAAGAAAACATTGGTGTGTCTTTACCTCACTTGCAGCGTCTCCATCTCCGTCCTTACTGCCCTCATAATGCTACTAGAGGAAGGTCAGTACTGGTATCTCTATTGAAAAAGTAATCTATTTTTTCAACCCCTTAAATCCAGTTGAGTTCTGACTGGCCTGCCCCAACACCCAGGTAAATGGTTTAGTAAAGTAATGGTACACTCTTCGACCAGGACATGGAGAGGCGGCGAGCACTACTTGAGGTGATGAGTGCTTGAGCAGGTAGGCCGGTGCTTGAGCAGGCGGCAGGTGAGTGCTAGGGCGGCTGGAGCAGCAGGTCAAGTGAGGCAGCGAAGGCAGGTGTAACCCAGAGCGGAAGAAGATTTAAGGCTTTATGCCTATCGACTACTGGTGTTGGTCATTAAGGCAGTCCGTCTTGTTACATCAACACATCTTCTCCCAGCGGCGCCCAGCCTACAAGGTTGCTATTGTTGCTGCTCACCAAGTGTTGGTGTATCACCTGTCTTAGTGATAGCAACTTATAGAGAGTGTGTGTGTGTTTCCTTTACTATTGTCCTGTGCGAAATCTGTGAGATAATGTGTGTATCTCTTTGCTGTGTTTAGTCCATTAATCGCTATGATGGGATGTAGTAATACAATAAGTTCCTGATTTATTAGCTCTGGGCCTTGCCTTGCCTTGTTGGATTTATTGGCTATCAACCAGCGACATATAGTCAAAGGTCATTAAGCCATTGGATCCATTTTATTCTATCAATTTATATAAGGTCATAAAGTTTTGTCCCCCTCAGAAAACTTAGCAGTATGTTTATAATATTCTTATCATCAGATAAAACATTTTCGATGATAAATGCTTTATGTTTGAGTTGGAAAAATCTTTTAATGTTAAGTCTTTGCTGTTCATACTTGTCACAAAACAGTAATAAGTGACTTATTGACATTATGGTGTCACATTGTGTGCACATAAGGGGAAATTCTTTGTTTATGTAGGGCTCTAAGTGAGTGAGCCTGGTGGCGTTGACCCTTAACCGAGCCAACACCACCTCGTCCCTGCGACTACGCCATGACGACGTAGCCCAGGGTTCAATCAAAAGCTTGACTTTATTTCTGATGTTTAGTCCGGTCCACTGCCTTTGCCACAGGAGATGAATTTTAGATTTTATGAGAGAGACAAAACACCTGAGATCCGTACGGACTATGCTAAGGTCCAGATCAACAGTCGACCCTGCTAGTTTGTCAGACTGTTCATTACCATAGATACCATAATGTGATGGTACCCATATTAACTTGATCAGTTTATTGGCACTAAACAGCTTACTAATGATATTACCCTGTATTTCATTGTTAGTTGTATTCAAAGATTTAATAGCTTTAAGTGAACTTAATGAATCAGTAAATATGACTATCCTATCGTGGGTCGTCGATAGGGCAAAATCCAAATCTTTATCTATAGCAAATACTTCAGCAAGAAAAATAGATGTATGATTCGGCAGTCTGAATCTTAACTGACATTCATGCGACCACACACCCGCACCCACACATTCATCCGTCTTGGACCCGTCGGTATTCAGTTGGAAATAAGAAAGATGTTTGACAATTATCTCACGAAACCTCTGGTGTACCTCCACCTCCGGCACCTGGGATTTAACCCCTGGTAACCAGGATTCCATACAAATAAAAGGGGGTATTACCCAGGGTGCAATATTTACTAGAACCAGGGAATCGATTGTTGATAAGTCTATACCGACACACTCTACGAGGTCGTGGAGTCTTGCTCTGAGGGACCTAACGCCAGTGCCCTCCGGGGCCGTGCGTCCCCTAGGCGGATACCTTGGCCCTTCCAGGGGCCTATCGCCATGGCCCCCCGGCTGCAGGCGCAAAAAGGCACCACCGGGAGGATGACTCGGCACCCTGGCTTTCTTAGCGAAGTATGTTAACATTAGTTGGTCTCGTCTTAGACGGAGGGGAGGCACTTGTGACTCCACCTCTTGACGCTCGATTCGAGTGTAACGTAGGGCTCCAAGACACACACGCAAACAAGCATTCTGCACAACATCCAAACCTTTCAGTACCGACTCAGATGCCGAACCATAATCTACTCTAGATCTGATCAGGGATTTATATAGCATTAACAATGACTTCCTATCTGCTCCCCATTCGGTACCAGAAATGCATTTAAGTAAATTAAGTGCTTTTAAACATTTAGTTTTTAACTGACTGACATGGCAAGTCCTTGTCAGTCGACTGTCAAAAATCAGTACAAGAAATCTAGTTGAATTTTGAATAGGTAGGGAGTTTCCACCCATAGTCAACCGGACGTCTGGTTTTCTCCTATGAGTGAAAATAACCCCTACACTTTTTCTAATTGAAAACTTAAAACCCCACTGGAGGCCCCAATTATGGATCGAATCCAGTGCCGATTGAATTCGAGTTGCCGAAAACTGTGCACTATGGCTGGAGTGCCATATTGCACAGTCATCAGCATACAGTGAGTATTTAAGATTTCGAGGAGGAGCTGGTAGAATGTCATTAATCATACATAGAAATAAGGTCGGAGACAGAACACTTCCCTGGGGGACCCCGTTTGCCTGGACAAAAGTGTCCGAGAAAGTGACTGTATCCGAAAAAAGCTTGACAGAGAAAGTTCTGTCAGACATGAAATTCTGAACAAAAAAGGGCAGATTACCGCGTAATCCCATCGCATGTAGTTTCCTGAGGAGGCCATGTCGCCAGGTCATGTCGTAGGCTTTTTCTATGTCTAAAAATACTGCAACGAAAAACTGTTTTTTGGCAAAAGCCTCTTGAACGTGAAATTCCAGGCTTACTAATTGATCGAGCGTCTGGCGACCTTTGCGGAAGCCACACTGCTCGTCAACCAGCAAGTTCCTGGAATTTAAAAAATGCAATAGCCTACGATTAACAATTCGTTCCATGACCTTGCATAAACAACTTGTGAGAGCAATAGGGCGATACGATGTAGTCGATCTGGGGTCCCCCTCTCCTTTCGGTATGGGAATGATATGTGCAAAGTGCCATGAATTTGAAAAGGCATGACCCCTCCAAACTTCATTAAACACTTGCAACATCTTGATCATGGAATCATGATCAAGATGCTTTATCATCTCATACCGAATCTCATCGGGTCCTGGGGATGTCCCACTACAGGCTCCTAGGGCTTGAACAAGCTCTTGCATTGTAAGATCACAGTTGTAATCCAATTCATCTCCTGTGGCTGCAGCTCTGATGCTTCCTTGAGGGGCAAGAAAGCTGGATGGTAATTGACAGAGCTGCTAGCAAAAGAGAACTGCCTGGCGAGGGCGTTAGCAATGTCTCTAGGCTCGTCATAATTGACGTTATTATGCTTGATGTTAGTGATTTTATTTGAGATTTTCTTTCTATTTAATTTTCTTACAGTGGACCAGACTTTGGAGATAGATGTTTCAGTATTAATGCTAGAGACAAAGCTTCGCCAGGAGTCTCGTTTGGCTTGTTTGATGGTTCTACGAGCCCTTTCTTTCGCAAGTTTATACTTGCAAAAATTCTATGATTTGCGCTATCTACCGAAGTCTTAAGAATTGTTGCCGTTGCGGCTTTGAGAATAATATCTTTAATGTTATTTACTTTATCATCAATGGTTTCTCCAACAATTTCAATATTGATACTCTTTGTGAAGGACACCCAGTCTCCTTTTTTACGTTAAATTTAGGTGCTGAAGGCTCTTTAACAGTGTCGCTTTTATATTTAATCAAAATAGGAAAATGGTCGCTTCCCAATGAGTCATCAATAGGTAGCCACTGGCAAGAGGCAGCAATTGATGGGGAGACCAGAGATAGGTCAAGGACGCTAAAATTACCGGTATTATCATCAACTCTCGTCGGACTACCGTCGTTCAGAAGAACCAAACCGGAATTACAGATGAACGTAGCCTTCTGCTCCCCCTTCCTGTCATCCCGCAGGGAACCCCATAACGTATGATGTGGATTAAAATCACCTAAAATTAATTTTCTACAGGGCAGGTTGTCCTGCAGATCAAAAACATCATCATAAGTTACTGTATCAGGAGGACAGTAGACAGAGCAGACAGTCAGGTAGGTACCACCGAATTTCACTCTGCAGGCAACAGACTCCAGAGGGAAATTAGATGGCACCTCAGTGAAAGGGAGGGAACGGCGGATGTAGAGAGCTACCCCCCCTCCCCCCCTCCCGTTTCGATCCCTCCTAATTAACTCGTAGTTTCGAAGCTGGATAACCTCGTCTTCGACTTGGTTATCCAGATGATTTTCCTGAAGGGCAATAATATCGGCAGCGTAAGTGCAGGCCAAAAGTTTAAGATCATTTAATATACCTCTAAGACTTCGACAGTTCCATTGTACTATGGTTAGCGCGAATATTATCGTGGTTTACGGGGTTTTGGAGGGCCGTGTTCGTCTTGGCGAACCTTCATGTGCTGGGAAGGAGTATCCTCCTCCTCCCCTGCACTTCCTGGGGACCTCCCACGGGATGATTTGGAGGTGGTAGCCTCCATCGCCTGTTCCTCTCCACGAGTCACAGAGCCAGTCCACGAGCAGCTCGACGCACGACGAGCTGGCTGAGTCCCGGATGCATGCTTTGTGGGAGTCATCTGAGATTGAGATTTATGATTCTTTACGGTATCATTTGCCTTGTGGTGCTTCTTCTTTTGTTGGGTTGATTCAACAAGTTCTGCGATTGTTTTTGTTAATTCTTCTACTTTATTTTCCAAAGTGTCTACTGTATTTTCCAAAGTGTCTACTTTATTTGTCAAAACTTCATTCTCCTTTTCTTTATCCTGTAGAAGTTTTAAGAGGTCATCGTTAGCAGGAGCATTAGATGAGTCAGCTACAGCTACGGCATTGGACACAGTGGGAACCTGGGTTACCCCCTCCACCTTCCTCTTTGCCTCACCATAACTGACATCATAAGCCTTCATGTATGCCATTGTTTCGGTGTCCACTATCAGGCTTCTGCAGATACCTGCACCTGCCTGGTGGGGGCCGCCACAATAGGACCGTTCGCATTAAGAAAAAAGCTGCCACATACCACCAGATTTTTACATTTCGTTTTTTATAAAAGGTACAATGAAATTAGCTCACAACAGGCTCCCTGTTATGATATTATACCAACAACATTATTTTGATTCACTTAAGACCATAAGAATACCTATCTATGAGCTCACATAATAATTTGTAATGTTTTTTATGTTGTTCTTTGGTGTTGGTTGTATAAGGCCCAGCTTGATGATTTGTTGATTTTACATGTGTATTGAAGTATAATATTAACTATTTTTATAAATAAATGCTCTCATGAGTCAATAGCAAAGTAATTAATATGAAAATAAAGCATTTTTTGTCAGCGGGAGTACGAGCGTATAGAACACTGACTCGGTGAAGAGAGGTTTCAATTCATATATACGGAGATATTTAACTATCTTTATGGCAAATATTCATTGATATTACAATGTAGTATAAAATATTTTTGTTAAGAGGTAGTTTGTGTATATGTGCTTGTATAAATATATTTCAATCACCATAACCATCGCGAGAAATGTATGTATTTTATATAGGGTAACAAACGATAATTATGATTTAAAAACTATATTAGTATTAGTATTTATACGAACACACACCTTAGCAGTTCCATTGATATCACTATGAAGTCAAATGATCCAGTTTATCGACAATGTAATGAAACAGAATAATTTAGTGTTGGTTTCTTGCGAGTTTAATGGCTGAAAAAGCTATAGTCACGTAGTACCCCGTACTGTCTGCTGCCCTCGAGGCTGACTAGCATATGAACGAATATCAACAAACATCAGGGAAAATAATTCCCAGTAGAAACAGTCACCACCACCAAGCCGATACTACTACGAGAACACATCATACATCACTTGGTTGCTGAGTTTGTTATTGTTTTGACTGTTAAGCATGTCGTACTGTAGGCAGCGAGTATCTGCTGAAATAATTTATTTTTCTGTTATTACTTTTATGGTGGTCACTTGGAACATTTATATTACATTAAAAATCAAGAAATATTCACATGTATATATAAAATGTTTATCCATTGAGGCACACATACCAAAAATAGTACAGCACAATAAAACTCCTCAAACTATATTACTAGCTGATTAATATGCACTTTAACGTCTTTAAGATATATACTGGAATACTAAAATCATAGTAAATACGTTATTTTAACGAAGAAGGGACTATATGCAATTTGTCGATGTACCCAATATAAAAAAAAAAATAAAAAAAAATAATGTCTGCCTTTGTCTTAATACGGTCGTTCGTCGTCAGCCTCCCTCCTTGAGGAGGAGGAAGGCTAGCCGGGGGATCAGCCATTCGGGGCATCGGACTAGGTCCGACCCCTTTCCTTACACCCTCTCCTAACTCCCTTAACTATTGTATCAACCCCCCCAAAGGACAATAATTCAGGAAAAAAAAAAAAAGTTACCTTACTCGACCCCACCTAGTGGTAGCCTGGCGGTGTACTACAGT